>AYEL01019835.1:0-11127 GCA_000484575.1 Olivierus martensii
ACGAACATAGAGCCGGTCGGCCAGTGGAGATCGCCACGCCAGAAACATCAAGTGGGACGTCCTCCAACATCCACCTTACAGCCCGGACCTCGCCCTGAGCGATTTCCACTTGTTTGGCCCTTTGAAACATCATCTTTCGGGAGAACGCTTTCCTGACGATGAAGCGGTTGAAAGAGCAGTGCGCGCGTGGTTCCAACAGCAACCAAAAGAATTTTACGCCACAGGTTTCCAGGGACTTGTGAAACGGTGGGACAAGTGCTTAAATTTGTATGGAGATTATGTTGAAAAATAAATGTTGTTTGTATGTCATTATCTCCATTCATTTCTTTTCAATCACGATTTGTAACTTACTTATTGAATCGCCCTCGTATGAAAATTAAAATTATGAAATCTCACATAATTTTCATTGAAATTTTCAGAATTTATTGCATTTTTCTTTTCTTTGATTGACGAAAGCATGATTTTTTTTATATGAAATTTTAGCCATCCAGTGAAATAACTGATATTTTTAGATAGCAACAAGTCCTCTGAACAGAATAAGCCAAGAATGAAAAAATTTGTCAGAAATTATCAAAAATTATTTATAAAAAATCACTATTACATAACTTCTATTGAATGAAGTTATATCCTATAATTTAAAAAAAATTACATAAATTCTTTGAAATATTGTCATTTTTATTAATATTTCATATTTAGTAACTTGTTCTTACTTCATTTACAAAACTAGGTTTTTAGCAGTACATTTTATAAATTTTTTTATTTAAATAAAAAATCCTAACATATACAAATGGCATCATCTCGTATATAATCAGTTATAATAAATTTTCTCTTCCTCTAATTGGAATGCAGATGGTTTTTTTTGTTGCTCAGCACCCAATGCCACTTACCCACTTCTAAAATAGGTTTGGCTGCATTTTCCTGGGAAGTGAGTGACTGCTGTAAAGTAATGAAAGTGCCATGCCCCTTAAAATGGCCTGAGGTATTTATATTTTGGTTTTTTCGATTTTCTCCTAAATTTCGGTGAAATTAAAACAAAAAATGAATGATTAAGATACATTTTAGTTTATGTAACAGATTTAACCATTATTTTCTTATTTTCTACAATATTTTTTATTTTCAGAATTTTATAACTTTTTTTTAAGAAAAATTCGATTTTTTTCCAAAAATTTTCAAAATATCATTTATCAAATCACATAATCAGAATAACTTTGATAGATTAGACTAGCAGTGGGCAAACTTTTCTGACTGCGGGCCACACGGACTTCTGTAAGATCTCTAGTGGGCCGCATGCAAAAAATGTTTTTACTTTCATACATTCATAAGTATTCATAGTATTCATAGAAGTATTCATAGTAGAGGAAAATACTGAGATCATGGTGAAACCCAACATTCCGTTTTCAATGAATTTTCATGGCCGCTTCCTACCACTACCATTAGCTCAAAATCTGTTGCCCCAATAGGTTATATATTCAAAAATATCAGAAAGTTGAATTGGGCACACACCAGATTTTTTTAAAGGGTGCATTTTAGCAAACAAAATCTAAATTTAATTAAATAATTATGTTGCTTATTTATGTAATTTAACATTTTTGTGGTAAAATTTAAAAAAATCTTACACTTATACATGAACCGCGAGCTGCACAAATTGTCTTGATGGGCTTCATATGGCCCCCGGGCCATAGTTTGCCCATCACTAGATTAGCCTATAAAAACAACAGGATGGGATAAAAAAATCCAAATTCTATCAAGCTTTCAAATATAAACAATATTTGTTTACACACAATTTAAAAAAATATTTTGGCAAATAAAAAATTTAGGATCCACCATCATAGGGATGTATTTTCAACAATTTCAAAGAAAAACCAATTTGCAAAAGCTTGATTAATAAAATCAGGGTTGAATTTATTATTTTTATTATTTTTTGTTCCATGGCCTTGATGTCTATTGATGACAAAACACTCAACAGATTAAGGAAAGTCAACTATGATCAGAGCATCTGAATAATTACTAATGTCCAATAATAGAAATGCTGATGAACAAGTCTGACCATGATTTAAGAAAGTCAAGAATTGAAGTTGCAAGATAAATATCCCCTTTTCTTTCAGAATTTCCTAAATACAAGTATTTTTTTTATTTTCTTACCTATTGTTGCTATTCTTTGCCCATTTGATTCATTGTTCTCAAGAATCTCAAAGCAGGTTCAATGAGTTTAAGCTCTCCAGTCATTTTGAAACCATCATGATCTGATTTGCAGGCCCAGATTAAAATCAGATTCTTAAAGCATCTTTGATTCTGAAATTATTTTAATAAGATTGTGGAATTCAGTTCCTCATTTCAAAATATATAATATCTTGAACATCTTCAAAATAAACTTCCAAATAAAGTTTGTAGCCATAACACTTGAAATTTCTTTGTTGCTTAAACAATTGGATCAGCTTTTGGAGTAGCATCTGAGCACTGAATATTTAAGAAAAAAGGTAAACTTTCTTTCAAATGTCCTTTATTGTTTTGTCAGCAACTTCTGTCTATGCCATCATAGACAGAAAGTTGCTGACAAAACAATAAAGAAAGTTGCTATCACCTGTATTCATGGTGAGACCTTTTCTTCTTGTTTGATATTGCTTTCCTACCAGAGATTACTAAATGGTGTTGTTATTCTAACATCCACTACTGCACTTATATCTGTGGAGTTGACTATGAAGTGAAGAATGAATATCAAAGAGCCAGGCCTATTTCTTCTTGAAAAAAATCTAATTATAGTATTTGGAATTGATTCTAAATTATCCAGGATGAAATGCAGCACATTTCCATGTGATTAAATCATTCTTCAATGAAAATCCATAGAAATTGTGCAGCTTTCCATCCAGAGAATCTAGGATTGAATCTGTGTCCTAGATTAATGAATTGAAATTAAACAGGTGTTATTTAGAGGAAAGAAAATTTGTAAATATGTGAAATGCATATTATTTTCAACTTAGATACAAATTTATTAACAACAAAATACAATATAGAGATGAATTTGTTCACTTTGATTAATAATTTGGTCTGGGAAAACAACAAAGGTACCAAGATGATGTAACATAATATAATGTAAATTGAGATTTTCCTGTATATATTGGATTGTATAATATATATTTCGTGTCTTTGAAATAAGAAACTTATAATTAATGCATTTATTTAATGTATATTCATGAATATATCAATTAGAAGTTTCTTATTTCAAAAATTTGAAAAAAATATTCTGATTATAGAACAATGCTTTGTAATGTAAGCTTTGCCTTCTTGAATTATTGCTAGAATGTGTTTAAAAAAACTGTGTATTTTTACATTACATTTTGTCATTATGTCTAAAATTTTTGAGGAATTTTTTGCATTTTCTAAAATTTCAAATGAATTGGCATGCTTATATGTACAAAAGTTCATAACTAGAATATTAATTAATTTGATGAATTCCTTCAGCTTCTAGCATAAAATAAAAATATTTATTGATTTCAGTTTTACTAATTAAAATCAAGAAATCTTTAATATTTTTTAATAAATATAAAATTAAATGATTATTATTTCTAGAAAGTACTTGTGAAGAAGAATGGCATTGTGAATCATATGAAACAAGAATTCTTACATGGCCACCTTCCATTGCAAAAGACAAGTCTGTACAATGGGATTCAGAAACTAGTAGGAGTAACACTAGCAATTTGTCACAGTTGCAACATCAGTTTCAAAATACAGTTAAAGAGAAATCAAATTCTCCGCAAACATTCTATATCTGTAAGTAATAAAATTTTATTAATGAATTTGTTAAATTTTCAAATTTATATATTTTGGCTTTGAACTAAATGAAAAAGAAATGATTATTAACGTAATAAATTTTATATATAAGTTTGTGTAGGATAATCAATATCACAAAATAACAGTGAAATCATAGAGATGATAGAAAAATTTTTATTCTTAAATGTTTTCATTTGTCTGCACAATCATCAATATATATATGTTGTTTGAATAAAAACAATAAGTAGTTAGAACAAAACAGAAATATTTGTTTACTACAGAAATTATTTTCACACTAAATAATTTAAAATACAGAATTTATATAAAGATATGATTAAAACAGACTATAAATTTAAACTCACATTTAAAACATAGGATGCTCCATCATCTATTTTGCAAAATAAGATGAATTGCAAAAAACACTCTAATATATATATACAAAATATAAACAGTTTCAAAAAATATCTGAAAGAATATAGTTCAAGATTTTAATAATTAGTTTTTACATACATGTGATCAGTATCTCTACGGATCTCAAACTGATCAGTTGCTTTGGTAAATGCACATTCAAGTGTTCAGGGATTATCTTTAGACTATTTTCATAATACAATTTTGAAGATCTGGTATATATCTAATTCTTCTGCAGTAAACCTACTATTTAATGAAACCCCAGGGAAAAAAATTAAGGAGGCTAAATTGGGAGAAAATACTAACCAAGATAAGTAACTTTATGTTCTGTTTTATGAAACTTTTAAACTTTAATTTCATTATATTCATGCCTTTGTTCCTATATATTTCTAAATAAACATGTTTCTGCACATTCATCATCAATGATATGATCTGAAAAGATATTAACAAACTATTAGGCAAGAGTTATAAGGTAAATATATGCATTTTGTATAATCATGACATTAAGGGTTTTTTTTTCTGCAATTCATCTTATTTTGCAAAATAGATGGTTACTTTAGGGACATCCTGTATTTGTGTATGTATGTATGTATGTATGTATGTAAAGTTCTCATAACAGATAGATCATGGGCCAACATATGCCTCGAGGGTACCCAGATTAAGCAGGTCCCAGAGTTCAAATACTTGGGATCGTTGGTGCAGGAGAAGATAATGGCATCGTCCACCAAAGTTCGCAGTCAGATCGGTCAGGCAACAACCGCATTTCCCTCAAGACCAAAATTCGCCTATTCCGAACGCTGATTCTGCCCATCCCCTGTATGGATCGAAAAAGTGAACATTGCTCAAACCAGACATCAATAAGCTCAAGGTCTTCCAAATGCGATGCCTGAGACAGATTCTGAGGGTCTCCCTTGGCAACCATCTCTGAAACGAAACAGTTTGAGCAAGGTTCGACCAACAGCCATCAATTGTAGAGCAAATTCGGAGACACAGACTACAATGGTTTGGCCATAATCAGCTTCCACACAAACTCCTTTGGTGGGAGCAACCTCCCAACTGGAGGATACAGTGAATGGCAATGGTTGAAGCATATAGAGGAAGATCTAAAGAACCAGCAGCTGACAATCAATGAGGCCAGAAACGTTACCACCAGGGCTGGGGAGCCAGAACCATTAGAATTTCTGCTGGCTCTAGCCCCTAACCATCTACCATGGATACTCGAATATAAGTCGACTCCCTGACTTTAGAAAAGAAAATCAGTAAAAATATGCAATCTATGTATAAGCCTACACCGACTTTAGCACTTAAAATTCAATAAAAATTTGAAATCAATAAATTAAGCGATTTTTGATTTTTAGTTACCGATATATTAATGCCATTTGCCAAAATATAAATATATTTTATTGAAAACTTTAAATATCATATAAAATAAATTAATAATAATACAGACAGCAATATATCAATTTAAAAAGTAAAATTTTACTTATAAATACAGATAACAATATATCAATTTAAAAGGTAAATAATGTTGTGATAGTAAGGTAAGTGATGTTTCATGGTAGCGGTCATACCAAAAAACTTTTATTAGTGATGGAGCTAGAGCAAAGCCTCAATTTTAAAACAATGACTCCTGAGCTGGAGCTGGAGCCCCGTGGAATATACTGTGGCTCTAGAGCTGGTGCCAGAGCCTAACCTATTTCAAGCCAGTTCCCCAGCCCTGGTTACCACAGATTGGCAAGAATGGAAGCATGTAGTGAATTGCATAGGAAACCCAGCGGCACCGACAGCAATGTATTGGTTGAAAGGATGATCTGCTCCCCAATCGTCAGCTACAGATTAAAGAAGAAGAAGAATGTATGTAAAAATACTATAGTTATAAAATTAAACATTAAACAATATTTAAGAATTAACAAAGACACTTTAAATTATATATATATAATGCATATATAAATAATAATAATGTGGTAATAAAATTTAAATATCTTGAAATCATCAGTAATTAGTAAATTAATTTTAAGTAAGTTGCAGTTTGGGACGAGTGAACCAGTGCATTGGTTGTGATAAAAGAGCACCTTTTTATTTGCTAAATCCAGTTTTATCAATAATTTTTTGTTTTGATCAGTCTAATAAATTTGCATAGTACTCTTTGAGTATAGTCTTGCCTCTTAGAAGATAGTCAATAATAATGATGCCATTAGAATCCCAAAAAAAATTGATGCCATGATCTTTCCAATCAAAAATGACTATTATCTTCTTCAAAGGTGAAGAATCTCTGTTTCCATTGTTTGATTATTCTTTCATCTCTGGTGTGTAATGATAAGCTCAATGTCTCATTTGTAGCAATAAATTTCTAATTTCCTTTTTAAAAAAGATTATAATTAAACAAAAATAGTGTTTATTATTGTAATTATTCTTTTATATATGTAGTTATGTTTTGTAACCTGCACCAGTTCATCATCTCTAATGATCACTCTTCTTGCCTATTCATAAAAACTAACTTCCCTTTAAACAGAAACTTACATTATTTAAAAACCACAAATTTATAGCATAAATATTTTCCATAATAAAAATTAACACTAAATTCTAGTCTGTTATTTATCTCAAGTAGTAAATTTGAGTAGCACATTCTTTTTTATATGGATACTTTAAGATTCACTAGATTTCACTAATTTTGTAATGGCCATTTTTGTTGACTTCACCAGATTTATTTACCGTAGTAGTTATGTTATGAATGATTCTAGCAATATTCATACATTTCCTTCACATCCTTATTTTTTTAATATGGATGTACAAGAAAATTGAATTATCTTTATTGAAACTTTTTCTTGAACTTGGTGTATTTTGTGTATGATTTGAGAGAGAGTTCATTTGGAACATGAAAATATTTGAAAAATATCTATATGGAATGTTTTTTCATTGCTGCCAAAAAAAATCTGCTCAAAATAATCTTTTGTCATTTTTTATATTAACATTTTCAATTTTCATTGTTGTTATGGAATTCAAATTTTCATCTATTATGTAATGATTTGATTAATATCTTTTAGAATAAAAATTAATTAATCAAATAAAAACCTATAGTTGAATCATTAAATATTAATTGACAGCTGCCTTAGTTTAAAAATCCATCATTTTCCCTTTTCATATTAACATGATTTCCTATAGCAATCTTGAATTTATATTCAAGACTGCTACAGAAAATCATAGAATAGTTCCTCTATATCACTGAAGTGAACATAACTTATTTGCTCATAAAAATATTTCACTGCTACTATTCTATGATTTCCTATAGCAGTCTTGAATTTATATTCAGACAGAAAATCATAGAATAGTAGCAGTGAAATATTTTTATGAGCAAATAAGTTATAATCACACTTCAGTGATATAGAGGAACTTATGTATATTATTATTATGTTTTGAAGACATAATTTTTAATATTAAATGAATTTTTCAATAACAATACATCAATAATTAAAGTTGTTAACAGCAATACTTAGGAAAACTGCTTGTAAAACATTATATTTTTAATAAATTAAAGCACAGTATATTATGGAAATACAAATTAACATCAAAGTGCCAATTAAATGTAGTAAAATAGTGTAAAATGAGCATAATAAAGAAAATTTAGCCTCAGATAGAAAAAATGAGGGGTAAGCAAAATGTCACTCAAGATATTAATAATATTGCATGATTAGAATATGTTAATATAACAAATGAGTGGAGAAAAGATTATATGAATTATAAAAGTGATAAATATTTTTTGAGCAAAGAAAAATTCTTTATTTGATAAAAAAAAATATCACATATAGATAGCAGAGGCTATTATTTTCAAGAACACTACAGAGAAAAAAGCTTTATTAATGCACTCTTTCTCATGAATAAAGAACTTATATCTTAATAATGTAATTAATAAGAAAGATGTTAATTTTCCTAAAATTTGGAAAGTCTGATTAAATGTATACAAAAGACTTATTAAAAAAATTGCTTAAGTTCACTTAGATTTTGTTTTTTAATATATTTTGGTTCTATTGTAAATGTAAAAGAATTTTGTGTTAACATTTAATTTATATATTTTACATTTTTTATAATTTGGGAAAATATATATACAGTTTATTTGTAGCAGATTTATATTTGTTATACTATACTTATTTGATATGAGATCTCGCACTCACTTGCTTAAGTGCAAGAAAAGAAGGGCATTTCTATGTTGTCTGTATAGTATTGTAGTTTTTGTAAAATAAAACTAGAAAATCAAAGTGTGTCTCATTTTCATTAATCATATACCATGGCCTTCAAATGCCCCAAAGATGAAAATCAAGTAGGGGGTATCTGGGCGGCCACTCTACAGACCATGCCGACCAATCTAAGCATCCAAAATTGCAAAATGTTAAAAACCTTATGTATGTAAACTTATGGCTCACTATATGTTTGTGTGTGTGTTATTTATATAATGTCAATTAAATTTTTATATATCATTCCATTGTTCTTTATTTGAATTTGTTGTTGTAATTTACTGATGAAAGTTAAGATATTCAAAAGTGCTTTATTTATTTATTAAATTGTTTTAATCAGCTTTTCTCTGATTTTTTTTTTTAATTTCTTGATTAAAATTGTATATTTTTATATATTTAGTACATAGGAGAGTAAACCTAAGTTTTAATTTTCAATATTGAAACAGCTGAAGAAGTTCTCTTTTTAAAACTGTATATAAGACAGAAGTTTGACAGTTTTAATTTTTTAAGATTTTTGTATTGCAAAAATTCAAAAATATTTTAAAATATTCTTATTACTAACTTGATGTAATTTAAAGAATAATGATAAATTGATAAACTTCAAGGAAATATATTTTTTGAAATATATATAATAAATATATACTCATGTTTAATTTACTGCTACAATATTTTTATATATCTTAAAAAAAAATAATTTAGTTTATTGTTTCGGTTTATATGCCTTAACTCTGTGACTATTGAAATTGTAATGCTGAATTAATGAAATTTTGAAGTTTGAAATTTCTATAAAACTTGCGTTAGTTTATTACATATTTTTTTAATATTGAATTCTGAATAGTGTGTTTGCTTTTTTAATTGAAATAGAAATTTATTGAATTTTCTGTAAAACTCAGATTTCATAAGAAAACAAAGCTGAAACATTAACTGGGATATGTTATATTTTTGTTTAATTATTAATATATTTAAACTTATATTAAGCATTTTTATTTCTTCTATGTATTTATTAGTTTTTTATTATTCACCTAATGGCTTTACAATTTTAAATTTTATAAGACTAATAATTGCATATCATAAAGTAATAATATCAAATATTATTTATAATTTTCCTTTATTAAATTAATTCTATCTTATAAATATATTCATTCTAAATATTAAATTACATTAGTGTTTAAATAATCTGTCACAATGATAAATTAAAAAAAATATCCTTGGAAAAATAAAATAACTTATTTACTAGAAATCAGACAAAATAAACTTCACAAATGGGTCATAATTTAATTTTTATTTGAATGTTTCTAAATTTCTAACAGTCATATATTTCTATATAAATATTATCAGATGTGAACACAAAAATAACAAAATAGTAAAATTTAATGGAAATATTTCAGAAAAATTGTTATATAAAATATATTAGCTGAAATAAATCAATTTTTGTTTCTTTATCCTGATTGAATTAAATTTTATTAAGTTTTATCAATGCCAAATTCAACAATGATTTTTTTAATATTTAATAAATTTAGAAAATATAGTCTTAAACATATATAGTATATTTATTCATTAATTATTGTAGATATTTGAATATTTCCATTGCCGAATATATATATACTATAATATTACACACAAAATTTTATATTTAAAATTGGATTAATGATTTTTGTAAAATGTTTTTAGTTGATGATTTAGTAATTTTAGTTTATAAAATTTAATTTTATGTAACTCAATTAAATTATTTATTTAATTTATTCTTGAATTTATTTATATTTAATTTTCTGATAGTTAATTAAAATTTTATCTTTTCAGTTGGTCCGTTCTTCTATAAGATGGCATTCATTAGCATAATCATTAATATTTTATTACTGATTTATTTTGTCATTCTACCTCATGTCAAATAAAACCAGTATTGCCAAATATAATAGTTCCAGTATTAAAGAAGCAAATTGTGAATTGTGTAAGATTATGTTAAACTTCCATGTAATTTTAGTTCCATTTGCAGTCTAAGTGTACATAATACACCATAACATAAGAATTCAATGTTTATATGTCTTTTTTATATAAGTTTAAACTGTTGTAATTTTTGTCAATTTGAATTTACATCAATAGCAATTTTAATAATATATACAAGAATTACAGTAAAGATTTTAAGTAGATTTTTATATGAATGGATTTTTTTTATGCATAGCAGTTAAATGTAAGTGTGACATTGGACAGAGGACTTTTTTCATATTGTTCAAGATGATAAATTGAGGAGATTTAAAAGTAAAGCATTGCTTTATACATTTCTGCTGATTTATTAATTAAAGAAAAAGAATTTGTGATAAATATGTGTCTTTATTTTATTGATTATTATAATTTTTCTTTATAGTTTACACAAATATTTTCTATATAAAAAACAAATAACACTGATTAAAAAGAAAAATTTTATTAAAAACATTTTCAATCTACTGGTGACATCATCTTCATTTGCACTACTGGCAAACACAGGTTTACACACATTATAGTGGCAGGATAAAACCATAGTTGTTCATCTTATTAAAATTTGCAAATTACTGATTAAAATTTAATGAAAATTTTTAAAATAAAATATGTATAATGTGTATTCTTGAAATGTGCCAATTGATTTGAATAATGACAATTATATTTACCAATAATTATAAAATTATAGGTATAATTTTATTGGAAAATAATATAAAATTTATTATTTTTTAAAATAAAAATATTAAAA
>AYEL01019841.1:0-20695 GCA_000484575.1 Olivierus martensii
AAGGGGATTGGTTCATTAATTTTTAGACACAATTTAATGCTTATACTTTTTCAATTTATTTTTGAAAGTGAAAACAAACATTATTAACATCGAATACGGTACAAAAAAAAGAAATTAACAATATTCCGTACAAATAAAAACAATAAAAGCATTCAAACATAAATAGGCGAGCTGCAAGCGTGAGTTGAGTTTAGTTGAACTGCGAGACTTGGACAGTAAAAGTTAATAGTGAGCGATAAATTGTGAAAGCGAAAGTGGACTAAGAAGAACTGTGAGTTATTCGGAAATAAAGACATAAATTAGTGTTATATGAGGTAATTATCGGATTTCATATTGAATTTAGTTATAGTGAAACAAGATTATTTTGTTTTGTGTGAATAGAATACTACTATACGAAATATAACTGTATTCACTCTTTATTAATCTCTATGAACTCGTAAACATGTATTCACTCTTTATTAATCTCTACGATCTCGTAAACCCACAAAACGATTCATTCTTTATTAATCGTACGAAATCGTAAACCAACAAAACGTGACAATATGATACTCTTAATTTATAAATGGCATAATGCAAAACAATCAAAATAAAATCCCCAAAAAATTTTTTTCTTTTCATTTAAAAACCGTGTAAAAGCGAAACCGTATAAATTGAGTGCCGTGCAAATCGAGGGCTAGGTATACTAATTAAAATTCTATTTTACATCGTAATTAGATTACTTCGTATATACATAAATCTTGACTGTTATTTTTATACTGTAGATATTTTTTTTAAATACAAGTTTTCAGCGTGCGAATTCATGTTACATCATTAAGTATACTAATTAAAATTCTATTTTACGTCGTAATTAGGTTACTTCGTATATACATAAATCTTGACTGTTGTTTTCATACTGTAGATATTTTTTTTAAATACAAGTTTTCAGCGTGCGAATTCATGTTACATCATTCATAATTAGTCTAGCTAATGGTGTTAGTAAATATGTTTCCCTTTTAATTGGCAATTTGACATTATTGCTTGAACTTTTTTAAAAAATTTAAATTTCAATAATATTTTCCATTATAATTCTAGAAATCTTTTTGCAATTATTTAAAAACTTACATAAGTTTTTTTAAAGAAAGAGTCCAGAAAAGATACACGAGAGAAGATTATGAAATAAATTATAAATTAATAATAAATACATCAAAAAAGCGTTTGGTTAAGCACTTGGTTTTTAAATTTACGCAGTCAATATGCTAATGAACCATTTGTGTTCTAGAAAAAACTGAAATATATATAACAACAATACAGTAAGACCCCGCTTAACGCTGATTCAATATAACGCGGTTTTTTTCGAATTCTATATTTTTTATTGATTCACTTTGGCGCAATTTTTGAAATCGTTATACTCGCATAAATCCGAAATCGCACTAATTTGTTGCTTTGATACTCATATACCGTCTCGCAATGCGTTTGATATCAGTTCTGTGCAGTACATACGAAGTCTGCTGCGGTCACAGTTCATATTTATGATCGTTCAACGTTATTTTACAGTTAAAGTTTAACCACTATTACGAAATTATGGATCAGTTTATATAAAATTATACAAATTTTGTATAAACTGTAATTGCGAGGCATAATTCTATTAGAGAAAAATCAATAATGCTTAATTATTTGCTTTTGAGTGAATGGTTAAAAATGTACAATAATAATCCAACAAATACATAGAGTATTATATGGGTAGGTAAAGAAATAAATTAGCTTACAGATAAAACTGAGCAAGTCTATTTCTACACTTTGTAAATGAATAGGACTAATTTTAAAATTTAGGCTACTGTATTACAATAAAATTTGGATGTTTTTACTAACAGGATGTTACAGTTACCAAATTGAGTTTCTAAATTTTTTATTGGCTTGATTTGCATTCAATGGTTTTTTTTTTGTAAGGGAGATCCAATTAAAGCATAAAATCAATTATTTTAAATGAATTTAGTAAGTTTTACTCTTAGACAGACGATATTTTTATTTACACACGTTATTAACATTTCATCACCAGTGGTTCTTTACACCCCGCATCGATTGTTTCATTACACTTCAACTACATAAGTCACGGAAAAAATTCTAGTACAAAAGGTACTACACTAACAGCCATCGAAACCATGTGTATTTAGTCTTAACATACTTAAGCATCAATACAAAAATAGTACTTTATAGTCTATTACAATAATAGATATTTGCGATATATTACGCCAATAGGTATAGAGTGACCAAAATTTACTTACTTCGAACTATATGAGCCGCAAAAGATAATTTTTTTCTCCAAAACTACAACGTTCAAACGACCTCCAATATTTCCAAAGCGAGGACAAAGGTGACTACATAGAACACTCTAGTGGCAGTTTTAAAAATTTGTTATAATATATTTTTAGTGACGTTTAAGCTTACTTTGATTCTAATCGCCCCATGGCTCATTACACCCCACAGTACCCTAAGGTTTTTTTTTAAATAGAAGTTCAAAGGCAAGACGAAGAGTCATGGATGCGATGTCTTGCTATCGACAGTTGCTGGCTGAACGAAAGAGAAAAAGGCAAACGATTTCTCGTTAGATGATTATTAATGAAAAAAAAGTAATCAATCAAGGAAAAAACCTTCCTCATCACAAACAAATTATTTACTCGAATATTTTTAATTTTCACGAATGATTTATGGATACAAATCGATATTAGCAATAAAAAATGCCTATAATTAATGTAATACTATAGTAATAATACATGTTACAAAATAAAATTAAAAAAATCCTATGTATAGTAATAATAAAACATGTTACAAAATAAATATATATATTTTTTTTACTGTCCCGTTTCACCTATTCTCATTATTTACGTGTTAAGATGACCTCGTTTAACGTTGTTTCGTTTAGCACTTGGTTATTTTGGAACGTATTTCACGCGTTAAACGGGGTGTTTACTGTATATAGTCTAGGTAATCATCAATACTGATGGTTAGGAAAGTTATATTGGACTTAATAACTTTTCTAACCATCAATATTGATAATTGTTTTGACCATATGCTGGGTTCTTTCTTCAGCAAAATGTTCCCTCCAAAAAATGTTGTAAAGAGATTATCAAAATATAAGTTTGCTGTCGTAAAGATTTAAATAACAGAAAAAAATATAATTTAAAATTATTTGCGACAGAGACAATTTGCCAAAACAGCGATTTAAATCTATAAAAAAAAGATATTGAATCAATCATCTGAAAATTATTGATGGAAATATACTTTTTCTCTTGTTAATATGATTTGAAAGTGTTTAGTAGTTTGGCATCATTATAAGATATTCAAAGGGAAAAAATCACACAGAGACATGATTAGTCGCGTTTTACATGATCATAACTTTGTGTGATTAGGTTAGTTTAGTTAGATTAAGCCACTATATCCTCATGGGATATTCTGTATCTGATGGATGCCACTTATAGAGCCCATCACAGGCTGGCCAACACCCATGATGGGGTCAACCGGATGGTTGAAGAATGGGATTCAACGAGCCGGGCCCGGACCCTTCCTGAAAAACTGGAGGTGTGGAACTCGGATTTGAACCCGGATCCTCCAGGGTGATAAGCCAAATCTTTATCACGCGGCATCCGGCCGACCATACCTTTGTGTGACTTTTTTACTTAGAATATCTTTGAATGAACCCGGATCCTCCAGGGTGATAAGCCAAATCTTTACCACGCGGCATCCGGCCGACCATACCTTTGTGTGACTTTTTTACTTAGAATATCTTTGAATATCTTGTAATACTGACTTTTCATCCTTTATTTTCTAAATTAAGATTGATTTATTATAGAAACAACTATGTATGCAAAACAACTAACTGCATGTGCAAAATTAAAATTCATTTGATAATTTATTCCAATAGAAACTGTTATAGTTTGAATTTGATTTAAAGATAAAATTAATTCGAATATTTAATTTGATTCAATTGTTTATTAATATTATAAAACTATTTTGTATTTTGAAACTATCTAATATGAAACTACCTTTTATCTACATTAAATCCTAGATACAGGTGTCTCTCGCTTTACGCGATTAATTGTTTTTAGGAAATAATCGCGTAAAGTGAGTTGAATTTAGTATGGGTGAGATAGGGATAAGTGTTTCTTCCCATAGATACAGCTGTCTCTCGCTTTACGCGATTAATTGTTTCTAGGAAATAATCGCGTAAAGTGAGTTGAATTTAGCATGGGTGAGATAGGGATAAGTGTTTCTTCAGAAGGATAAAAAAAATGAATACTTTACAGCTGTGAACAGAAGATCAAATTTTAATCAATGATTTATTTAAACTGAAACAAAAAACACAAATTTTAATGAACGAATAGTTGGATGAATGAATTTAATTATTACAAGTCATAAATAACTAAACACTATGTAATTCTGAGTCTTCAATTCAATGTTGAAGGAACTGGGTCTGGTGAATCTGGATCATCACTCTCTTGTTCTCTTGAAGTCTCTGGGATGATACGCTGATATCTTCAATATTTTTTAATGAAACAGTCGAGACTCAGCTGACGGCAGCATTCTCTTTCTTTTTCTTTCTCTCTATAAAGTTCTTTGTAGCAAGCCAAAGAATTCTGAATTTATCTCGCAACTTTGGCTCTTCTAGTTTCATTAGGATCATTTTCTTCAATTATTCTAACAGCACTATCAATATGTTTTAAAAAATTCAGTCATTTGTGTTTTGTTAAAAGTTATATGATTGATTCAGCGACAAAGGACTCCTGACTTTCATCATTCATATTGTTTTTTATTTCCAGAAGAGCTTCATTAGTTGAGCTGTGATGAGTGATACGCAAACAGTTCATCCACGTGAGAATTTTTAAACAATTTTTTTTTTAATTTAGAAAGTTAATTTACTTTTTAAAATCGCGTTATAGCGAAAACGCGTAAAGTGAGATCGCAAGGGATATCTGCAAACATGCACCACCTTTGAAACTATTTAATATGAAAGTCATTTTATTAATGATTTTCATATTAAATAGTTTCAAAAGTGATGATTATTTATTTATCTTAGTTGTTTTACAGTTAATTTATGAATTCAAAAGTTTGCATGTTCAACAAATGTTCAATTTATCTCAGATTATTTTTTCTTTAATTGTATATATTATTGTATACATTTTTCAGCTTGAACCGAAAATATATATGTACAGTTTTTGAAATAAATTTTACGTAATAAAAAAATAATAATACATGCAATGCGATAGCAATATAGGATTTAGTGTATTTGCAACTGACTTAATCCAGATAGATTTACAGACATGTCGGTGTGTTACAACTATCCATTAAGATTGTCGACAAGGTATTCAAAACAACATACTTTTTAGACATTACTATTCTCAACACAAACAATTATTCTTGGCACTGGCACAGATTATTTTGTATCCAGACTAAAAATATAAGAAAAGAAAGCAGGAAAGATAAGAATGCCAATAAATTCCTCGTTACTGGTATCGTTCCAAAACGTCAAAAATAAATCTATATACTATCGAAAAAAGGAAATTAATCATTTTAATAAAATAAATGTTTTTGATACGTACATCGGATCATTATTATGAATTTTGGAAGCTGATGATGATGTAAAGATGGAAAATAAATTTTTTATTTTAGTGATTGTCTTATAGATGTGCTTAGTCTCAAGTTTTGATAATGTATCAATATTATAATATTTCATATTATTAATCAGTTCAAGTTATGATCCATCCTTCAATTAGCAATAAAAAAAATTGTTTTGTTGGATATTTTACTATTTTCCATAACTATAATGCTTCCGTACTATATACTGAGAAAATAAGAATGTTTAGCATTAATAAATTGTATTATGAACTACAAAAAATTCATGGTGCATTAAACTTCAAGAGTCAAGAGAATCATTTGCCTTATTCTTTTTTTTTTCAAATTGTCTTGTCATTTATCTTCATGTGTCGTTTTCTTGTCTTATTGTTTGTCACTTGTCAGTTTGTTCGCTTGTAACTATATAAAGATTTTTTCCCCCTTTAAGACATGGTAAACTATTAGTGTAATTTGTTAAACGAGATATCTATTTAAAAATTTCTTTTAAATTTTATCCTGAAGATTTAACAATAAAAAAACCATATTGTTATCAAATGAAAACGATTTGATATCATTAAACATATTCAAACGACAGCGCAGAGAATTTTAAAATTTTTCTGAAAATATTAAGATTTGTACAACTACATTTTCCCCCCTCAGTTGTTAATCTACAAGTTTAGATAGAGATTATCCAATTCACTATTTAATATCGAATTACTAAGCAGCATATATATATACAGGTGACTGAAAATTTAAAATAAAGAAAATGGTCGATATAATAATATGATTAGTTGTAAAGTAAATATTAAATTGGCTACTTAGTTCCACAAAATGATAATGGAAATTTATGATAATGTAATATTATCCAATCAGTTTTATTTTTCTCAAAAAAATAACAATAAACTGTATTTTTAAATCCGAGCTACACAAACTTTCTCATAAGCAGCCAATCACAATGCTTACTTTTATAAATACCGATTATTTCTATTAATTAAAATTTCAAAAATGTATAAAGATTTTTGAAATTTTAAATAATAGAAAAATAAAACATAAATTTTTTTTATATATTTTTTTCAAATTTCTTTAATATAATAAACTTTACAGATGATTGGCTTCAACTAAAAAAAAAAAATATTCAAATATCGTACAGCCAGTTTGCTTCTCCCGCCATCTATCGATGTGAATTTCAAAAATGTATAAAGATTTTTGAAATTTTAAATAATAGAAAAATAAAACATAAATTTTTTTTATATATTTTTTTCAAATTTCTTTAATATAATAAACTTTACAGATGATTGGCTTCAACTAAAAAAAAAAAATATTCAAATATCGTACAGCCAGTTTGCTTCTCCCGCCATCTATCGACGAAATTTTATAAAATTTAATTTTACATCGTATATAAAGTAATATTTTATTTGGTTTTAATTATTGCAGATCTATGAAATTTTTTTTCTAATTTCTTTGATAACATTTTTTTCTCTTCGTAGTACCAAAATCTAATATAAATTCTTATAAGTAATTTTGAGAGGAAATATTCGGAATTTCTTCGAAATTTTAATTTTATTGTCACATTTCTAAAGATGAGAATTGCTATTTGCAGAGAACAAAAACTAAAACTAAAGAAATTAATCTACATTCCACTTGTCTATATAAAATCTATACTATTAGAAAAAACTGATGCTCGAAAAACTCCAAAATTCAAAATTTAGTAAAAAAATAATTAATTTTTATAAACAAACAGCAAAACAAAATAAAATACATACAAAACACACAGTGTAAGAACACATTGCATTTTTATATATATTTTATTTTGTTAATAATAATCACTCTCTTTAAACTTTCAGAGATACTATTGCAAAATATAAATATTGAAGAAGTTTTCAGTACTGTATTTATATTATGCAATAATACAAACAGGTATTTGGTATAAATTATTAATACACATATTTGTTTTATATGAATCATGTTTATCCTCATCATAAGTCGTCAGTTAGCTTCACATTGCTTTTCTTTATGAATATTAATAAGATTTGGCCATAGGACATAAAAATCATCATATGACATCACACAAGTTAAGTAAACCACATAGCACAATAATAAGAGAAAGCAACCACATCTTCAATGATCATTTGACATCGGTTATAAAGTATGCTTCATAATTCTCTAAGAGCATGAATATCCTTGCAATCATCACATAAATTCATAACCATAAAAACATCGCTAAATTGAAATTTCTTAATGGAATATTTGTATTTCATCATCATATTTTTCAATATACAGTAATTCCTTCAATTTTTGTATACAAAGTTTTAAATTGGTTACCAAATCAAATAATATACTGCATGGTTCTAATTTAAATATTTTTTCTGTAGTTAGTTTATTATTTTATGAAGTTATTTTTCCCTCTTTATACACATACTAATAAGTATTAAAACTCTATATTTCCCATAGGCATAAAATGGTTCAGTGTTCGCAAAGAATTTACAGAAAGTAACTACCGCGAATAACGAGAATCGACTGTATTTCTTGTTTCCAATTAATTTCATTTTAATAAGGACAGCTGTAACTATCTTTTTATGATATGTTATTAGATACTTTTGTTTTCACAAGATTCTTTTAGTTGTACAAATTACTCAATTAAACTAGCAAGAATTATTGCTTTAAAATTTTGCTTTTATAAACATTTTATGATTTATTTCCAATTAATTTCATTTTAATAAGGACAGCTGTAACTATTTTTTTATGATATGTTATTAGACACTTTTGTTTTCACAAGATTCTTATAGTTGTACAAATTAGTCAATTAAACTAGCAAGAATTATTGCTTTAAAATTTTGCTTTTATAAACATTTTATGATTTTCATATTAATGAAATGTATTTTTTCGAAATTATTATTTTCATTTCATTACATACAAAGTTTTTTCTCTTAAGTTTTAAGTTAAAAAAAAAAGCATTATGTTAGAACGGTAAATTTGTTATATACGATGTTGTCTTCAGTTACATGTTACTTTGCATTTTTTATATTCAATAACAATAATTTACAATCTTTTACATTTTACAAAATGGGAAATAATTATTTCTTTACACCTATTAATTTTATACAAAAAGACCTGGAAAGAATAGCTTGTATAATGAACTTCCAATTTATTTCTATATGCTTAATTGTTCTGTTCTTTGCCAATTGCCATTCTACGCCTTTATCTTAAAGTTTCAGATCAGGGATTCTAGTCTCGAGTTTATCGTGTTACAACGCATTCTTGTTGGTGTCACTTGATACTGCTAACTCCCTATCAATTGTGTCTAAACATGGGAGTTGGTGTCACGTGATACTGCTAACAGGAATGCGTTGTAACACGATAAATTGAGACTAGGGCCCCAACTAGGTAGACTCACTCAATACACAAAAACAACACATCCGCACACAATACGGCCACCACCATATAAAAATTTTCCTTAAGAACCGCTAAACTAGACAAACCGCTTGGGGTCGCAAGAATCGAGTCCTATTACGAAAAAGGTTCGCATGCAAAGATTCGAATTTTGATGACGTCACGTGATCCTTGTAATGGAAGTTGGTTCACGTGATACTGCTAACACGAATGCGTTGTAACACGATAAACTCGAGACCAGTACGGCCACCACCATATAAAAATTTTCCTTAAGAACTGCTAAACTAGACAAACCGCTTGGGCTCGCAAGAATCGAGTCCTATTTCGAAAAAGGTTCGCATGCAAAGATTCGAATTTTGATGACGTCACGTGATCCTTGTAATGAAGCTGATCCATATTAATCATTGATAAATAAAAGAATTTTCAATTATAACTAATTAGTACACATCTAGTTAAAAGCTCATCATAAACTCTAGTTTTGTTTGACTTTTAACATCGCTAGATGGTAATTCAAGTGTTTCATTAAAAATCGTCTGCTTAGAATACCGCCATATTGTGATTTTTTTTAAATTATATATATTATAAACTTAGTTAAATATCAACTATATCATTACTTTATGAACATGTCTAAGTATTTTCACATTATATTATAGAATGTAGAAACTGTATGGGTGCGTTCCAAACCTCAACAGACTAATCAGTGATGAGTAAAAAATCTCAGCAAACCGTTCCAAAGCTCAACAAGTCAATCAGTGTTGAATTCATCAAACGGTCATCACAGTAATCGAAAGTGAATCGTAATGAGTGTGTTGACACCGCTTTACGCCGTTTATCCAACGTTGCGAAAAAGTAATTCCTACTAGATGATAAGATTTTGAAAGTTAGAGAGTGTTATAAATCATTATCATCGTTGTTGTTTTTCGGCAAATAAATTTTAGTGCTTTCTAATGATGCTAATGAAGTTATAACATTCATTATTTCATCTTCACAACCAATGTTAGCCGCCATCTTATCACTACATTCAGCAAGTAGTTTCACATACAAACTGATGTTGAGTTTTGAGTTTTGACGTCTTCTTCTTTTTTTTTCTTTTGTATGGTAAGCTTGGTGGCTAAATTTTGATTGCCCCTTTCCTAGACCCTATTATACACATTATATTTTGCACATAGAATAACTAATTTCGTTCAGAATCAACTCTTAAAGTGCTATAAAATTGATTCTACGACTTCCTTAGTGTCACATCACTAATTAAAAGTAATGATATAAAGTAATAATCATTTTTCTTCAAAATTTCGAATTTCGGATAAATTCATTTCACTATTTAAATATGTCTGTTAAAGTATAAAACTGCATAATTCAATATTTATTTTAATGAAATACTTTTATAAACATTTTATGATTTCCATATTAATGAAATGTATTTTTTCAAAATTAATTTCATTTTACTACATAGAAAGTTTTTTCTCTTAAGTTTTAAGAAGTTTAAATGTTAGAAGATCGGTAAAATTCTATAGTCTAATATTTTATTTGGGATAGCAGAAAATTAAGGGACTGGTATGGAGTATACAAGGCCAAACATCAGGCCTCCGTATGCCACAAAAGATATGACAAAAGGAATGGATAAACTTGAGTTTGAGCAATCAGCATTGAATATTGCGATTATGTATGTTAAATATTAGTAGAATTTATTTTATATTGCTTTGAATCTTTAATTCCGTATTGCTTGCAGAAAAAAATGACAACTTGTATAATTAGTACCAGTGGCGGAACTACAATGCGCTAGACCCAGCAATGCGAGAGACCCGAATCATCTTTGTAATTTCTTTATCTTTTTTTTAAATTAACAACATAATACAATAAAAATTAAATGCACCATGAAAAGAACGAAACATTCATTGAATCAGGGCAGTGCGGTGGTAGGAGCAGTAGCCAAAAATATGGAAATAAAAGATGATTTTGCAAATTTAAAATTCAGGAGGAAGAATTTTATATACATATATTCTTTTGATAATTTTTTTTTAAATGATGCAATTTTGTTCTTGTTATTTTCTAATAAAAATATCTAGATAAAATTTTTTTTTATGGTAGGGCCCGATTTTTTTTCCGGGGGGCCAAAAATTTTACATTCCGCTACTGGTTAATACCCACATTTGAACTTTTGGCTATATTAATTATATTGAAAGATTACATTCAACAGCAATTTGCAAATTTAAAATTCAGGAGGAAGAATTTTATATATATATTCTTTTGATAATTTTTTTTTAAATGATGCAATTTTGTTCTTTTCTAATAAAAATATCCAGATAAAATGTTTTTTATGGTAGGGCACGATTTTTTTTTCCGGGGGACCAAAAACTTTACATTCCGCCACTGGTTAGTACCCACATTTGAACTTTTGGCTATATTAATTATATTGAAAGATTACATTCAACAGCAAAACACTGGTTCATGGACCTTTTCAAAGGCTGTAACAGTCCCTGACCCAACATGTCAATGCATGCATTGAAACAGGTGGAGGATATTTCTGAGCATTTATTGTGATTTATTGCATCAGTAATCATGACCCAACATGTCAACGCGTGCATTGAAACAGGTGAAGGATATTTCTGAGCATTTATTGTGATTTATTACATCAGTAATATGTAACTGTAAATGTCTTGTGATCAGTTTGAAGTAAAAGATGACATAGTCTGCTTTCTTTGTTATTGAATGTAATCTTTCAATATCTGAAAATTCTTGGTTTTTATGTTTATATGATCTTTTTCTTGTTTAGGTGTGGAGAACTCAATTCTGAAATTTGTACAAGTATTTTTACAAATTTCAAAATTCAAATTCCACATTTTCTTCATTTTGTGTCTTAACCATTATTTAGATATAACCAAAAGCAATCCGGGATCGAATTTCCCATCAAATTCTCATCTTGAATCATTTCTTATATCTCTTATGTTAACACAGTTCTTACTTTTTATATAACTTGATTGATATTAAAAATTTCTGTTTATAAACACAATAATTTATATAATATACATGTTAATTTATAGTTATTAATTTATTTAATATTTTTTGATCCTTTCCATTATAGGCCTTCTAGTAAGTTATAAAAAAAGGTAAACTCTAAAATTATCAAAACTTCTCTATTAAAACTGATGCACTTGAATATCTTGTACCTTGAAATTCAATAATGAATTTCTAGGGATTTCTATTTTAGCATATTACAATCACCCTTATGTATTGTACATTTTGTTATAATTTGTTGACAAGGCAACTAAGCTTCCAATTTTTCCAATTATTGTATGGTCTGCGATTAAAAAAAAAATCAATGAATATGTATATGGATGAATCACTAAGAAAATATATTGGTGTGTAAGATTATAAATTATTTTTAAAAATTTGAAATTATGTATACTGTGTATGCAGGTTGCTTTAAAAATACTTGTACAAATTTCAGAATTGAGTTCTCCACACCTAAACAAGAAAAAGATCATATAAACATAAAAACCAAGAATTTTCAGATATTGAAAGATTACATTCAATAACAAAGAAAGCAGACTATGTCATCTTTTACTTCAAACTGATCACAAGACATTTACAGTTACATATTACTGATGCAATAAATCACAATAAATGCTCAGAAATATCCTCCACCTGTTTCAATGCACACATTGACATGTTGGGTCATGGACTGTTACAGTCTTATATTGGTTCATGGACCTTTTCAGTCTGTGTGTGAATTGAAGCAAGTGGAGGACATTTTAAAGCATACTATGATATATTCTGCTTTTTTGCTGTTTATTACACAGTTACATATTACTGATGCAATAAATCACAATAAATGCTCAGAAATATCCTCCACCTGTTTCAATGCACACATTGACATGTTGCGTCATGGACTGTTACAGTCTTTGAAAAGGTCCATGAACCAATATGTCTGTGTGTGCATTGAAGCAAGTGGAGGACATTTTAAAGCATACTATGATATATTCTGCTTTTTTGCTGTTGAATGTAATCTTTCAATATAATTAATATATTGAAAGATTACATTCATTTAAATAAAAACCAAAAATTCTTGGTTTTTATTTATATGAAATTTTTTTCTTGTTTAGATCTGGAGAGCTGTCTTGAAGTTTGCCTTGTATCTACTGTATGTATATCTGAAAGCTTTTGTCACACTTTTGATACATGAGAAAAATTTTTATGATAATTATAAATATTCTATAATATAAATCTGACAAATAACAATTTTGATTTGCATCATCTAATATTTATTTTACATTTAAATTATAAAAATAATACTGCAGAACTAAAATAGCAATTAATAATCTGTTCCCTTGGTATAATAATTAGCTTTGTTATGTATCATTTACAATATATTTAAATGATATTTAGCTTGCTTTTGCTCAATCAATTCATTAAGTTACATGCAATTTAAAAACAAAATTTACTATAAATACATGGAAGTATTAAAATTAAATGTAATTATATATTCAATATACAGCTAAAGTTTGTGGGCATTCCACTCGGGAACCACCACATGGAGGTAAAATTCTGGATTCCATCTTTTCAAAAATTAACGGTTGTTTGCAATATTCACATTCCTGAAAAATAAATATTTTTTTTAATTTGAAGTTTATGAATTATTGCAAAATACGAAAATATTTATAGAAAATTCTTTTAAAATTTAGACACTGTGAAAAAGTTGAATGAAAATATATAAACAAACTAAGTCTAATTATTATTATGCTGAAAGGAACTATAGTTAATTATTAAAATAGAGAAATATAATTTTTATGAATGTATATTAACATTTATTATAATTAAACTTCAAATTAAAAAAAAATATTTATTTCAAAGTGTCTAAATTTTAAAACAATTTTCTATAAATATTTTCGTATTTTGCAATAATTCATAAACAAATCTAGGCAAGCAGTAAAAGAATGAATTATACATGCACACCTATTTACAGTGATATATAACCATTTTTAATGGTAATTATCACTGTAAATACAGTCTTGATAATTTTTATATAAGTAATTTTGATTTTTATATGAAGAAATAGTCAAGATGAGAAAAACATATACAGTCAAATCCAGATAAGAAGCCAACTGTTAAGCCACCAGTCTCGCTGACCACCAAGAAATTTGACGGAGCAGATCTTCCCTATGTTAATGGAATAGGCAAACCCCGATAAGTTCCATCCATCATCTGTCAGTAAAAACGTCTAAACAAATATTCCTTTTGGTATTATATTTGTCCTCGTTAATCTGCCACGGGTTACTATCCATCATCTGTCAGTAAAAACGTCTAAACAAATATTCTTTTTGGTATTATATTTGTCCTCGTTAATCTGCCACGGGCATGTAAGGTGACTTACATCCCGAAGTTCATCAGTATTGTATACAGTATTAAAAGTTCTCTGGATTCATTTGTAACTAGTGGGTGGAAGAGATGGAGTTAACAGTTAATCATGTGTCTCTTTAAGCCTGGTTCACCCTAGGTTGTAGAAAATAAGATCGTATTTCCATCATTTATTGTGTACTGAACAAATAAGGATACTGTACAATAAGCTATGTACACCCCGTGCAAAAAGTCTGTCAGGTTACAGGAAAAGGTTCAGCTATCCAACAATACGCAAAAGTACCGGCAATAATCACGTCAAGAACAGAGCGATGCTGCTGTAAGTTGGTGCAAAGTAAGTTATTTGAGTATTAAATACAGCAGCAGAGAAAATAGTAAATCTCCGATTAGTCGTGTCAATGAAATGGTGACGTATCTTCCCATTCACTCTAAACCTATCTCTCCTATTAACAGAGACAACGATCGAGTTTATTTCATTCCGCGGCGTCTTCGGACATTAGTGCCTGACGTAGTACTTGATAGTGAGTCAGCCACTTTCTCCCCTACATATTTCGTTCCACGGCATCTTCGGACATTAGTGCCTGACGTAGTACTTGATAGTGAGTCAGCCACTTTCTCCCCTACACAAAACCTGACAAACTTTTTGCACAGGACTGTACATCGTGTTTTATAGAGAACTCAAAGTATACATAAACGATACATATACTATACTGTAAAGTATACAGTTTTTTAGAAATGTTAAGTTTGGATACTAAATCGTGTTTTATAGAGAACTCAAAGTATACATAAACAATACATATACTATACTGTAAAGTATACAGTTTTTTAGAAATGTTAAGTTTGGATACTAATTATATATGATACTGTATTTTATTAAATTTAATAAATTTGGACTTTATTTTCATTTCTATACTACACGTGTTTTCAATAAATCACCAATCCTGATTAGCCAACAAAACTGTCCCCAAATGGATGGTGATGTCTTATCAAGGTTTGACTGCATTACCTAGAGGATTAAATCCACCCATTGCTAATTTAAACACTATGGTCTATTTTGTCACAAAATAAAATTATGCAATATATACAGCATACACATTTCAGTTTAAAAAAGACTATTACAAAATAAATTATTAATCTATTAACATTTATTATGGCTTACTCTCATTAGTATGAAGTTTGAAAAATAATGAAAAATTGTAAGCATTGATTACTACAATTTATAAAGAAAAAATCTTAAACATATACAGTTAATTATAAAGTTGACAATGGAGACAATTTAAGAAGCTAAGCTTATTATTACAGTATTTAAAAATAAATTAATACATTTATATATAGATATATTGAATACCGTTGTAATACTGATAACAGCAATTTTGTAACAATAGGCTTCCAATCTCCATCACTATTGCAATTACACTCATTATGTTCTTGATATAATGTTGTTATGGTGTAATTGTTTATTCTTAAGTTTTATGAAGTTTAGATACATACCATCATTGTCTCCTTCTCTTGGTTTTGTTACAACTACAACTATACTCAACACATCATGATATAGCTATAAAAAAGTAAATTTTTATAAATGAAATAAATCATCTTTAATATCATATTGATTATTTAGCCTTACAGAATTATGTGATATTTGAATATTATGTATTAATGAGTAATTTTTAGCAGAATGTTTCATGTATTAGGTTTTCATTTTTTAAACTTGATGCTTTCTAAGTGATAAGACTTTGAAATCCTTGAAAAGGATCTCAAAGTAGAAATTTATGCTAAAAACTGTTATCTCAAAGTAGAAATTTATGCTAACTATATGTATGGCTATAGAACAATTCTAAATACATGGGATATGTAATATATTTAATTTATATTAATATATAAAATCTAGTAATGAAATGAGAGGAAACAACAGCAAACAATAGAATAAAATCTAATTCCATTTTCAAATTTTAATGATAACTCTTTTCTTCAATGAAATAATCCTAAAAATTAGACAGTATTTGGACGTAACAATGACAGATTGAATAATAAAGATGTGGCAATTACCAATTTTTTTTTATTCTACATGTATCCCTTCTATAATACAGTAGCTACATTCCTAGAAAACAGTGTGTTGTGTGAAACTGTGTTATATGAGATCTGGAGCCAATACAAAAAAAAGAGTTATGTTCTCAAACCAATTAAAAACAAATAACTTTCTTTAATTTCATATAAGAAATTTAATAAAAATTAAGAATATTAATAACACGAAACATAAAGAAAAAAAATATATATGTAAGACCCTAAAAAAGAATATAGATAAAAAAAGGGAAGAAAAAGTATACAGCCTAGGGTAACATTCATTTAATAATTATATCTTCCTTACCATTGTTACATTAAAACGAGAATATTATTTTATTAAACAATATCAACTTCACATTCTGAATTTTTTCCTGCATTTAAAGTTTGTGTATCTTCTGCTCTCTTTACAAAATCTCCCACATTTAAAGTTGGTGTATCTTCTGCTCTCTTTACAAAATCTGTAATACATTTAAAGTTTGTGTATCTTCTGCTCTCTTTATAAAATCTGTAATCTAATCTGCTAGAAAACAATTGTTCCTTATTAGCATATTTCCAAAAAATTTATGAATCAAAAAGTTTTCTTCTCTTTCATATTCCTCTACTGAAGAATAAAACTTATTTTTTAGTCAAAAACTGAATGTTTGGAACACAAAATACTCAACTGTCGCCAATTTAACTCAATTTCAAATCAAAATTTAAAATAGACTGCATATCGTCCCTCTCATGCCAAACCAGGAAAACTGCATTTATGATTAATTTTAGCAAAGTATTTCCCAATGATTGAAATTTGTGTATGTATTGCATGTCCAGAGTGTGGATTTACAAAAATTAATGAAAATGTTTTGTGTTGTAGGAGAGTTAATGTAATTTTCTAAATGTGGTTAAATAAAAACCATGTTGTACAAGTGCTATGTTATATAAGGGTTTCTGCAATTTTCAAATCATGTTAGAGCAAAACAGTGTTATAGGAGGGATACCTGTATATTAATCATCTTTTGAATAAATTATAATTTTAATATTTATATATTTGTTTTTTCTCAATTGTAATTAATATAATTAATAACAACAACTTTCCTTTTCAAACAGGCATGTCAAACTCACAGCCCTCAGCAGTCTTCAATGTGACCTTATCCACTGCCATAAACATTTTTCATAGTTTAATAATATAAACCCTTATTAATTTGAATAATAAATTAAATAGATAAAATTACAGTTTATTTTCTTTACTTCACTTACAGAATATTCTTAAATTTTTTTTTTATTTTATTCTCTTATAAGACAGCTATTTTTATAAACTATAAACAATTTGAAATGCAATCAATTTGAAAGTTTAGTAGTGTCCCTTTCAACTTTGTTTCTTAACAAATTGGACAATGCATATTGAGTTCTCTTAATATGCATTGTCCAGTAAATGGTCCTCAGCAAGTTTTGAGTGTGACATCCCTAGTATAAAGGTATTGTACTAGTCATGCTATTACAAAAGTTTAAAAATATCAGGAAAATTCATTTGATTTTTTTAACCAGTGCTTTCACTGAAATGAATTAATTCTAGAATAAAAAGTTACTTAAATTACGCAAAAGAAAAATATCAGAATTGAAAAGATTTGAAATGCAATTAATTTATAGATATAATCAATTTGGCAATTTAATGATAATACTCTATGTTCATAAGTTTTTATATTATCTAATTTTAATCATATTTTTAATTTTTCAATTATGTCCTAAATCAGTATTTTTCTATTTATGGTCCACATATCAATGATCCCTGAATTTGTTGTATGTGGTTCACTGTAATGATATATTTTATTGCATAAATATTTAAAATTTTCATTCATCCAATATTATCTACACTTTTTCTATCAACTAGTCTCTGATAATTACATAAATTCTTATGATGATTCATAATTGAAAAACAGAGAATTGCTTTTATACATGATACTCCAAAAAACTATTTTATGCAATATTTTCACTCTGAAGATCTATCTATTATCTGTTAAAGAGTACGTTTTTTTTAATATTGCTTATTATACTTGAAAAATGCATTTTAAACTGCTTGTGTTATTTACTACAAAGTAAACTGAACAACTGAAATAAACAGATCAAGAGCTATAAACCTATAATACTTTTGTTATAAAAGCAGAATATCATGTGCTTCTTGAGTTATGGGACTCCATCATTTATTAATATCAGGCATTGTCTTTTATTAATAAATTTTCTGAAATTGTAAAAAAAATGGAAATTACATAAGTAATAAATAAAAAAAAATATTTATCTCTCTCTATTTCAACCCCATACTATGTAGGTTTCAATAATTTTCCTCTTAAGCTAAGTGCATTTTTTAACTTAATTAAACAAACTGATGTCAGTTAAAAATATAAATTACTTTTCTATAGACTACATAAAGTCCATTTGATTAATTATATTAAAGATACACATAGTTTTGAAATATGCTTTTTAAAAAATATATTTTCTATGAGTTTTTTTAATAATATGATTGGAAATCATCTTTTTTGGGCTATTTATCTACACAATGCTTTTTATTGTAAAACAGATAAGTTAAAATTATTATTAAAATACAGAACAAAATCTATATGATTTTGATATATTTTTTATTTAATAATTACCTTATTACACATATTCTCTCTTAGTTTCAATCCTGTTGTTTCCCAAACTTTAACCAAATCTTCAACAAATTTGTTCATCATTTCTTTAGTGTGAAATGGTGTAGGAGCTATTCTTAACTTCTCTTCTCCTTGTGGAACAGTTGGATAATTAATAGCTTGAACATAGTGTCCATATTTTATTATTAATTCATTGGAAATCTGAGTGCAGAACCATGGATCTCCCACCTGTTTAAGCATAAAAATGTTTATAATTTTAAACTATATATGAGATTTATATATTAAAAAAAATCATTTTTAATTTTAATTTTTTAGCTAAAATTAAATTTCTTTAAACTATTTATTTAATTTTGTTTAAAATAAAAGATGAAATAAATTAAAATAATTTCATAAAGCATTTAACAACTTTTAGAAAATATTTTGGAATATTTTGTTAAATTAAAACAATTTGATTAATGTAAATATTTATATTCAGAGCAAAAAATATGCATTTCAAAGAACAAAAAGAAAAATCTATCTAATATTGATTCATTAAGGAAAGTTAATCTGAAAAACCAACATATTTTTAAATAGGAAAATAATGAAGAAAATTCTGAAGAAAAACAGATTGATAGTTTTCAAAATTCTATTTATAGCAATTAGACGTTTTTGGATAAAACTTATTATATTATGAGATACAAGAGTAAAGAATCATGATTATTTATAAATTTTTAGTGACTTTTAAATTGAATAAATTTTAATTACAAAAAATTGGATGATGTTTCAATAACATCATCCGATTTCTCTTCCATCCTATATAATTATATAATAACTGAATGTATATAATTTGGAAAAGTTTGGCCAATTCAGAAATTTTGAATAGTTATTCTAAACAGTTCTCTTACATTTTACAATTACAATCTGATAATTATAAGAATTTGTGTTTTTCAATTAATTTTATGGTCTTGAATACTATTCATGTTATTCAGAAATATTCTTAAAATGATCCATGATAAGAATAAAAACTTGCACAATAGCATTTAGACAAATGATGATCTAATGAAAAAATTTAAATAAAATAAAATGAAAATATTTTTTATGAAAGTATTTATTTACAAATTTTTCTTATAAAACAGAATGTTGATTTGATTTATATGAAGATTCAATTAGAAGCACTAATATATAAAAATAGGGAATCAATTTTGACAGAAATCATTTGTAATATTTATCAAATTTTTAAAATTTAATTATTGTAATTTTTTCAATAATAAAAATACTTCTATATATTTAAATGAACTTGTAAAATGAAGACCAAATATGGTAAAAAATTATTGAAATATTCAAAACAATAATTAAATTTTAAAAATTACATTTTTACAAGTTCATTTAAATATATAGATTTAAATGAACTTGTAAAATGAAGACCAAATATGGTAAAAAATTATTGAAATATTCAATTATGCATCATGTATTTATCAATTCAAATTTTATTTAAAAGAATAATAATTTAATTTTGAAGCAGTTCGTTATTTTGTTTGATATTATTAAAAAAGTCTTTATTTATCAATTTCAACTTAATGTTCTATAAGAAATATTTAAAAATTCAACCTTTCATTATAATTGTTAAATTGAAAACAATATATGAAATTAAATCTTAACAGCTCAAATTCAAGTGAAAGATTGATATATTTATTATTTGCTAA
>AYEL01019891.1:0-24144 GCA_000484575.1 Olivierus martensii
ACACTACTGTGAAACCAACGCTATGTAAACGATGCGCAACTAGATACATAATAGAAACACAAAGACAATTATTTTAAAAGTTATATTTATAAAAAGTTTTATTTATTATTAACATTTGGTTACAAATTATATTAAATATAAAATACATATCTTAATATAATATAAATACGTTTAGAAAACTTTATACGTAAATAACCTATAAGTAATAAAGATTCGATGTATGGAAATAATTTTAAATTTAAATTATAAGAACAAATATTGTATTCCTTTTATGTTCTTTTACGTTATTGTGTTTTTATATTCATTTACGTTCTTTGTAAGTTAATGTAACGCTGAAGATGGTCTAGTCGATAGACCGAAAGTACTTCGTTTGTGAAATAAAATACTTTTGAAGTCACTACTGCCAAGTGTGTTCTATATTTGGTTATTAAATTAGTGTTAAAGGCAGTTCATATAACTTTTCAAAAATGATTTTATAAAAATCAAATAAGTAAGCCAATTATTAATTTTAAAACAAAATATTACTAACTAAAGAACTGGCAATTTTTAACTAAAACCAAAGTTTCAAAATCTGTTAACTTATACAGATCACTTATCAAGTAAATGTTCTCAAAAATTCTTAATTACAAATTTCCATGCAGCAGATCTTCCTTTTTCTGATTGTTGATTAATTATATTCCTATATGTATTTCTTTTTGAGAGTTGTAATGGTCTCATCTATAAGCCCTTCCTATGGTTTTTCTATGTTCTTAACAACTTTAGCATTATTGCAATCTATTTTTTGATCTTGCTCATAAAAACCTACTTGATAATGCCATTTTTAGTCATCATTTTTATTATATCTGACAGTCTATTCTTAAGGTTTCATTTTGTCTTGCCTATATCATTGTTTCATGATATTTATGTCTCTGTTTTGGATTGGAACTACATAAACTCCTGTTTTTAACTCTTTGCCATATTTATTCTTATAATTCCTTAAAATATTGAATTATGTTGGATTCCTTCTTGATGCTAGCTAGCTTAACTTTGTTTTCAGAGCTTTGGTTGTTTTTAAATCATAGAGGTCATAGAACACTGCCAGGGAGTCACTCTTCAACCGTTTTTTCCCTTTGGTTATTTTAGTCTCATCTGTTCCCATTATAGAAGCCTTTACTTTTTTATAAAAATTTTATATAAATATTACTGAATATCCATGCTTCCTCTATTAACTATGAAAGCTGTATATTTTCTTTGTTTGCTTGAAGTGAACAATAAATAACTAATCTTCTAAAATATGAATTAAATGCAGTTTTTTATAACTTCTAAGGTCTACCAACCTGTAAGCTATGATGTTAAAAGTAAGCATTGTTTTTTTTGTATATAGAGATGATATATTTTCCTCTTTCTATAAGAGTGCTACATTTAATAAATGCACTTCTGTAGTTTGGAGTTTTTTGATCTACCTTCAATGATGAGCCTACAGAACTAATAGAGATCCCTCTTTAGTCTTCTACTTCATCCTCACTTTCCTGTGTTATAAAGATATCATCTAGCAATTTTGATATTCTGCAAAATTTCTGCAGAACAACAAAACAAATAATATTTATATAAAATGAATCAGTCTTCAAATTAACAACAAAAGCATGCATACCATTCTTGACATATCTTTTATAAAAAATTATAGGTTATATATATTTATATATCTCATAATTTCGTGAAACTTGATAAGTTTGTGGAACCCACACCAGTTAAAAACAACCACTGAGTAATTTAAATAATGATTGTAAGAAATATTTTTGTAGTTCTTTCATTGTAGAGCATTAAATCAAATATCTGCATGCACTATTCATTTTTGGCAAAAAATCAAAATGGAACCATTCAATGTGTGAAAAATGAATCAGAAACATCAGATGATCTAGGGAAAAGATATGTTAACAAAGCCTTATATAATAGAAGTATCAGGACTAACACATATAACAGGCATGTCAAACTCATTTTAATTAAGGGACATTTAATGAGCCTGTAAGATTGTTGTGGGCCACATCATATTTAAAAATTTTTTAAATGTGATGTGGCCCGCAACAATCTTACAAATTTTAGAGTAAGAATTCAGAAATATAGAGAGGATAATTAAAAATATTTGTGTAATCAAATGAAAATATTACAAAAATATATAATTACTACAAAATTGCTTTTAATTATACGTGTTTTTAATTTAATTCCTCGCTATCAATCTTTAATTTTCTATTAAGCATTAAAAGTCACATTTTCTGTACAAAACCAAAAGCTTTCCATTAAAATTTTAAAAATTTAAATATCCATAATTATTACATTTTTTAAATAAGTTAATAACACAACAAATAAATCTTTAACAAGCCTGTTAGCACGTCCTTTATACACTCCTTCAAAGGATTGTTTGGAACTTTATTATTGTATTTGCCTATCCAAAAAAAAAAAAAAACAGGTTCTCATTTATGGCTTTTTGTTTTTTGGAAAGAAATTTTGCACAAACCCATGTAGTTCTTGTAGGAAAGCACTTAGTTTGTGTCAACGATTTGAAAAATCACTATCACTTTATGTATACATCGATAAGGCCAATCGAAAAAATCTCGTGCAATTACATTTCATTACAATCAAACTAGTGTATAATAGTTTATGACATAGCTACGAAGCGAGCATTACTTCCTATTATCTCATAAAATATTATTCTCATTTTCAGTTTAGTTGAGACCGTTGGGGGGTCACAAAAAAATCACATAGAGGGCTGCATGCGGCCCGTGGGCCACCAGTTTGACACCCCTAACATATAATAATGCCTGGTTTATTCCAGTAGAATTTCATAAAGATCTGGGTTTAATTCAGGATAATCGTCTTTCCTATAACTTTCATATTAACTTTATAATAAATCAAATAATTAATAAATGTGCATTTACATCAAGATATTTTTTAAGAGTAAAGGATAAACACATACTTCAAACTTGGCTTCATGCAGCATTCATATCTTCTATGGTGTATGGTAAACAACTATATTCTACTGGACTCGTATTAAAATTTGAATTCGTTAAGTGAAATATGGTATTGTGCAATCAAAAAAATAAATGGTATATATCTTTCAGTCAAGAACAAATTACTATTGAAGAACTAATAGAGAAACATGATCTGTAAATATTAATGAAATTTATAAGAGGAGACCTATCATCTGAAATGATAAACTACAATGCTTCTCAGTTTAAATTGCAAAAAATAAGTTTAAGGCAAAAAAAAAAAAAACTTGAAAACCTTTATTTCCTTGATATAATGATTAATATTATAAATAATAAGTTTTTGGCTGGAGTATACACTAAACCATCTGCACCTAGCCTTATAGTACCTAGGTGGTCCTGCAAAAACATGTATGATTTTTAACTCATATTATAATGCTAATAAGGGGGATACCCAAAATTGCTTTTTTGTAGGGTATATATGTATAAATAAATAAATATTGGAAAGGTTACCAATATCATTCAAAATTCCTGAATAAGCTTAAAGAGAATATTTTTTTATTTAAAAAAAATAATAATAATTTATAAGATTTGTATCTGCATTTATACATTTCTAGATATTATAATTGCATATACAGTATGTATATAGTTCTGCTCATTCAGTCATTTCACTTACGTATACACTATTTATAAAAAATACATATAAATGTATCATAATTAACAATTATGATTCCTAAAAGTGTATTATACACTATTTTATAAATAGTGTATAATACACTATTTATAAAAAATACATATAAATGTATCATAATTAACAATTATGATTCCTAAAGATAGAAACTCTTAAAAAAAATTATTAGTCGAAAGTTTTTCTTAAAGGAATTTAAATAAATGGATGATAATGAAATTTATATGGGTTAGGTTAGTTTTAATTAAGCTATCAAATCTCACTATGGATATATTTAGCAGCAGCCATTTTCATAATTATCAAGGGCTAGCAAACACCAATGATGAGGTCAAGTGAGAAAATGAAGGATGACATTGAAAGGATCAGTCCCAAATCCTTTCTAAAAAATTCTGAAGATGGGGTACTCAGAATTGAACCTGGATCCTCCAATGTTATAACTTTACTTTGTGATCATTTAACCAATGAGATTTATATTAAAAAAAACTGAAACATACAAATACTAAAATACCATATTGCATAGTATATCATTATTAAATTTTGCTGGTAAAACCAGAATTCAATATGGTATTGGAAGTGCTACTATTAGTATATCTGTAATAATTCTCTACTCTGGTCTTTAAATTTCCTTTTATCTTGCTCCATCAACATTATTGACACTTTATCATTCTTAAGTCTAAAATTTTGTATTTGTTCCTTCTATAAACTAATTTTTTAATCCCATAATCCTGTTTTGATGCTCTTGACACTTTATAGTAGTATACACACTTATATTTTATAAATTCACAATTAGTCTTTTCTCAGAATTCTTTAAAGGCATCTCTAAAGAATTCTGTAAAATTTATGCAACAATTTCAATAAAATTCTATATTTAAAGTCATATTCTATATTTTGTTCCAAATTGTAATCACTTCAAAATTTCACTTTTCCACTTTAGAACAATGCATATAAATTATGAGAAAAAGCATAAAATGTTGATTGTATGATCTATTGACTAAATATATGTCTTATAGGATAGTTTTCTGTATATAATGTTATAAGACTACCTTTATAAATTATTACATTCATTTCTGGAAGAAGTGTCTTCATATCATTTTCCTGATCTACATAAAATTCTAGACCTAAACTGTTATTGGGCATTCTCTAAACATTTGAACTATCAATATTTGTTCTCTCTGATATCATAAAATATTACATGATCCATATAATGCAAGTAAAGTTCATTTTGTAGATTTAGCAAGATAATTTCTTGAATTTTCCCTATTAATTCAGCCAAGACTTCTACTTATACAAATTCTAAAGATGTTTCTAGTGGCTGCTACTAGAAACATCTTTAAACTGCTGTCAATATTCTTTCATATTCAATGAGTATAAAAATATTAGGAATTGCATTCATATTCTTCTTTAAAAATACTTCATTATATTAACATATAGCATATAAATAAAATACAATAGATCCAGTTATAATGAACTTCTAGGGACTCTGATATTTTGTTCACTATATTCAAAGTTCACAATAACTGAAATGACACAATCCTTAGTATGAGACCAATCAACTCTTGCTTCATTTTTCATAAAAATCTTTTCAAAAATGAAACAATACTGTTCAATACAGACTAATAGAAATCAAAAAGATAATATCAATTTTAATTGGATATGGCACTATTTTATTAATTAAAATTAATAAAAAGCTTATAAACAATTTTTCATCATAAAAAATTAATTTTTTACTGAAATTAAATGATATTAACCTAGTTTCTTAATTTTATAATCACAATGATACTTTTTTGGTAAAATTTTGATGCTTTGTATGTTTTCAAGTGGCTATGCCATGTCTTAATTTCATTATTATTATAATATTTATTTTAAATTACAAAAGAAAATTATCTATAACTAATAACAAAATAATACTTTATTTAAATTTTTTTGTTTATTTTAATATGTACGTTACTAAAATGTACAAAAATCATTCATTTTATTGCAATTTCAAATAATTTTAATGTTCTAGGAGCCAACATGTGATGATGTCATTAAAGTTTAAAACAGAAAATCTCTTTTCTAACATAATTAGCAATTTACCAGAATAGTAATGATCTGTAACGTAGGGTGAAAATGGTGCTTGAAATCAGTGAATTAATCCAAAGTTTTTTCAAAGGATTATAATGTTAGAATGACATTATTTTTTGGAATTTCCATTTTTATGTTCATTAAAACTGAAGTGAGAGTTAATTATAATTAAAATTATTAGTATATACCAAAATACACAAAAATTGTGAAAATGAAAATATATTCATTATAAACAAAATACTACAGCTAAACCTCCCCTGGTGGAATAAGTCTGAATTAAATTTTTCTAATGATTAATTTAATTTTATTCAACTTATTTCACTAGGGGAGGTTTGACTGTATTATTTAGTATGATATGAGGGTAATTCTCCTAATTAGTATGTATTTGAACATATATTCAAATACATACTAATTAGGAGAATTACCCTCACATACTAATTAGGAGAATTACCCTCAAATCTGGATATAGTGAATTTGATTGTAGTGAATACAATTGATTTCTTTTTGAAATATTGATCAACCACTGTTCTGTCACTGAGTTGATCGTCTTTCCCTTTTTGATCAAAAATACAGTAAGATTCAGCTTATTTCACACTAGGGGAGGTTTGACTGTATTATTTAGTATGATATGAGGGTAATTCTCCTAATTAGTATGTATTTGAACATATATTCAAATACATACTAATTAGGAGAATTACCCTCACATACTAATTAGGAGAATTACCCTCAAATCTGGATATAGTGAATTTGATTGTAGTGAATATTTGGCTAGAACATTATAGCCAAATATTCATTACAATCAAATTTTGCCTGCCAACTCCCGCATTTCTGAAATATGCCCTCCTGTTAAAAAAGGTTGCCAACCTCTGGCTAGACTATTACACTATTTTAATTTTAAAATTTTTCTATAATTTTTGAATTTTAAAAATTTGAAAATAGTCTGACTGTATATCATTATCAATATATCAAACTTAATAAATACAATGATGTAGCTATACAGAAAAATAAATTCATGCTCTGTTTTACATAAAAGTATATTACAATAAAGGTTGGTTCCCATTATAGTCCATTTCTGCCTGTCTCCATCTGGGAGTCTGTGCAATAAAGTCCTTACTGAACTGTGCAAACTTGGCGCCGATGGACGGAAGAATGGAGACGGATTCGAACTGAATAGAGTAGAAGTCTATCCTATCCATCTTTGTAGGATTCATCATCCAATCACATTCGAAGAAGGATATCCAATATGGAGGACATCAACAGAATTATTTTTGCAATGCAAGAAAATCTTTGCTTATAGGATAAAACAATAAAATGAATATAGGAAAAGTTGCAGCAATTGATTCATATAGTAAATTTCACAATTGATTTCTTTTTGAAATATTTTCAACCACTGCTCTGTCACTGAGTTGATCGTCTTTCCCTTTTTGATCAAAAATACAGTAAACTGCCAGTTTTAATTATAAGTTCGACAGTCGTATACAATAAAGAGGCTATTTCTGTTCCTTTAGCTTTTGCATATGCTATCAACACTAAACAATTCAATAATCCCAAACAAGGTCATTCATTTTGTTTGTATAAACCACTTTTTTATAAACTTGTTTGTGATTGGCTCGCTTTCGAATTTTTATTGCTTTAGCTCATTGGCTAGACAGACTGATGTATGAATAGTAGTGTGAACACTTTTGATGGAGTCGATTACGAATGAAAGGAGAGATGGGGATAGAATGTAGCTCTAATGGGAATCAATCCTAAGATTCCACTTAACGCTATTTCAATATAACACAGTTTTTTTAATTCTATATCTTTTATTGATTCACTTTAGACTTTTGATGGAGTCGATTACGAATGAAAGGAGAGATGGGGATAGAACGTAGCTCTAATGGGAACCAATCCTAAGATTCCAGTTAACGCTATTTCAATATAACACAGTTTTTTTAATTCTATATCTTTTATTGATTCACTTTGACACTGTTTTTCAAACTGTTATACTCACATAAATCTGAAATTGTACTAATTTGTTGCTTTGATACTACTATGCCATCTCATAGGGAATTGCATATGAAAGTCTGTTGCAGTCACAGTTCATATTTATGATCAGTCATCAATGTTATTTTACAATTAAAGTTTAGCAACTATTACAGAAATTATGGATCAGTTTATACAAAAGATCCAAATTTCTGATAGAAGTTCAAAGGCAAGAAGTGTCATGGATGTGATGTCTTGCTATCGATAATTTACTTACTGAACGAAAGAGGAAAAAACAAATGATGTTAGATAACTTCTTAACAAAAATAAAATATCTGAAATGAGGAAGAACCTTCTCATCAGAAACATAAATTATTTATCTGAATATTTTATGATTTTCATGAATGATTCATGAATAAAATCGATATTAGCAATAAAAAAAATATCTATAATTAATGTAATACAATAGTAATAATACATGTTACCAATAATAAAATGTCTATAATTAATGTAATACAATAGTAATAATACATGTTACAATGTCTATAATTAATGTAATACAATAGTAATAATACATGTTACAAAATAAAATGGTACACACATTTTTTTATTCACTGTCCTGTTTCACCTATTCCCATTATTTATACATTAAGATGACCTGGTTTAATGCTGTTTCATTTTAACACTTGGTTTTTTTGGAATGTATCACCTATGTTAAATGGGTCTTACTGTATATACAACATTCATTTTATAAAGTCCTATTTTATATACCATTTTCATTACTTAATAGATTTCTGAAGTTTGTTCATAAATCAGAAAAGTTTATAAATGGAAATTTACAGTTATAGAACATCAAATGCCTAAACATATACGAAATATTATTCAACTCTAAAATAAATGTCCAATTACAATATCATGAGCAATTTACATGATGAACACAAAATATAATAATCTGCTAACACTGTGATGAAGTAGCTGGATTGCCCAGGCCCAATTTGCTATTCATTTTATTGTTCAACTCTTAGAATCAGTAAAAATGATAATTAAACTGTACTCCTTGTAGATGGTTGCCCTGATTGCCTTTTCTTAACAAGAAATCAGATATGTCCATAAGCCACAAAAACTCATCACTAAATAATGGAAAAAATGTTAGTAAAATTTAAGTGACCAGTTCCATATTGATAAACATAATTAGTGAAAATAAAATTATAAAAAGCAATTCAATAGTCACATCCATCACTTTCACTAATTCTAGTGAAACTTCTCAATACAAATTATAAACACTATACTCCGTCTCAAAAAACAAGATTATAAAGAAAATAAAATGTCATTAACTACAATATTTTAATGATATTAGATTATCAGAAGATAAGGGCAGAAGAAAATTGCAGATATATGTATATCTATTTATAAAATTTAAATTGATCTATTTTATAGTATTAAAATTGCACCCAACATAATCATATTATATGAATTTGCATAAATATAAATAAACTCATCATCTTATTTATGAAAAGTGTTCATAACTTCTGCTATACTAGGAGATACCAAAAACAAACAAATACAGCAAAAAACAAGATTATAAAAAAAATAAAATGTCATTAACTGCAATATTTTAATGATATTAGATTATCAGAAGATAAGGGCAGAAGAAAATTGCAGATATATGTATATCTATTTATAAAATTTAAATTGATCTATTTTATGGTATTAAAATTGCACCCAACATAATCATATCATATGAATTTGCATAAATATAAATAAACTCATCATCTTATTTATTTTGGTTATTATTATTTTTTAATTTTTCTATGAGCATTGATTATTTATAAATAGTGCTGTATTTGTTTGTTCATCTTATTTATTTTGGTTATTATTATTTTTTAATTTTTCTATGAGCATTGATTATTTACTGAATCAATCATATGATAAATGCTATGTGATTTATGAAATATTTTCTGCTAGACAAGGAGTTGACAACATGGTGTCTGCGAAGCAATTTTAAGTGCCCGCCATTCAAATATCTGAAATCTAAATTTTAGATATTTGAACAACAAATACTCACTTGGGGATGTATTTTTCTGTTCCCGAGGATCTTGCTTCTGTCCCATTAAAGAATATACTGTCGTTTGTTGTTAAGACAGGCCTTCTTCTGGGGTCGTTTGTTGGGTTGATTGGGGGTGCACAATAGATCAGTGATGGTCGCAGTGCTTGGGCTGAAACAGGCCCCTCCCTGTTCTGCTACTAAATATCTATATAATATTAGATGACTAGATGAATCAATTTTTGAATACTAGAGATATCTGATGCCGCATATAGTGAACTATTAATATCTTGTATACTCTATCCAGCCACTGTGTACTATGGTGCCCGCCAATATTGCCTTTTGCCATTTCTAAAATATGCCCTCCTATTAAAAAAGGTTGCCAACCTCTGTGCTAGACTATTACACTATTTTAATTTTAAAATTTTTCTATAATTTTTGAATTTTAAAAATTTGAAAATAGTCTGTTATGTGTAATAGCTTATGTGAGGATCACGGAAATATGAACTATATTTGCGATATATAAGAAAAATTTAATATATCAAACAAAGAAATTGTAAAAGAGAGAAAGCTAAATTCATTGAACAAAGAAACTGTAAATGGGAGGAAGAACGTTAAGATTGAAAAGAAAGTATTTACCGAGTTGCACTGCCCGGCGCGAAATTTCATTCCCAACGTTGTAAATCTTGAAAACAAAAAGGGATTATGTATCGCGGGCAAAGATTGTGCTTGGGCAGGTGTCCAGGGACTATCGCAGTAGACCCCACCTGCAAAGGAAATAATAAACAATAGCCGGGAACACATCGAAGCCCATAAATTTTGGGTGAGATGCGACGTTTTGGACTCAACTCGGGGATGTTATAAAAAGGGGTCAACCACCCCATCAACAGAGAGAACCCAGAGGGAGAGAACCTGAGGGAGAACGGGAAAAGAACAGCTAGGAGAAAGAAGACGCAATAGTTTTCATTGCCAACGTTTCACAACCGCTGTCCCGTTCCTCCAGCTGCACTGCACTAACAGGGTCGGATCCCATACGACTCAGGGATGTTATAAAAAGGGGTCAACCACCCCATCAACAGAGAGAACCTGAGGGAGAACGGGAAAAGAACAGCTAGGAGAAAGAAGACGCAATAGTTTTCATCGCCAACGTTTCACAACTGCTGTCCCGTTCCTCCAGCTGCACTGCACTAACAGGGTCGAATCCCATACACAAGGAGAAAGGTGTTCCCCACTTTGTGTTATTAGTTAACGACGAAATTACCGTCTGAAGTCGTGCACCATTAGAAGAAGACTGCCAAGAAGCCAAAGAGTGGACGACGATTATATTGGGTTGTCCGGAAAGTTTGTGCGTTTTTTTTAGTTGTTAATTGGTGGCGCTAGAGTACTAAAAACGTGCAAGTTATTATTTAGTTTAGTTGTGATCTTGAAAAGTGACACTCTGTAAACGTCATAAAAATTTATGTTTTGTAGAATAAAGGATTGACAAACTTTGTTAGTTTCGTTTTCGCCACGATTATATTGGGTTGTCCAGAAACTTCATGCGTTTTTTTTAGTTGTTAATTGGTGGCGCTAGAGTACTAAAAACGTGCAAGTTATGGATCCCATACACAAGGAGAAAGGTGTTCCCCCACTTTGTGTTATTAGTTAACGACGAAATTACCATCTGAAGTCGTGCACCATTAGAAGAAGACTGCCAAGAAGCCAAAGAGTGGACGACGATTATGTATCTGAATCCACTATATCCGACGAAAAATACACACAAAACATAGGTCTTTCGCTGGAACTGGCCACGTTTGTCCGTTATATCCGGATTTCCTTTATAACCAGCTTCAACTGTATACTGTGTGTATATATATATAAACACTAAAACCTGTCTAAGCTGGAATCACAAGGGACCAGAAAATTTTTCCACTAGAGATAGTATTCCAACTTACCAGGTTTCACTCTGGCATTAAAAAAAAACAACATTCAATGCATTTACACTACATTATTATTGCAATAGGTACATATTTTGATAATATATAAATAAAATACAGCACCAAATTACTGGATTAACCTATATATTCTAAACCAGCCAAATTAATTAATATATAAACTTCTTGAAATGAAATCTACCAGTGCTTTGACAATCTAACTGGTTAAAGCATTGGAACAATAACCCAATATTCCTGATTTGATTCAAGGCTAAGGCAAATTTTTATTTTGGCAAATTAGTCAAATATTAAAATTTGATTATTAAATAATAGTCAAACTTAACTTAAATTTAAATAATTAATTATTAATCCAATACATATTCATAATTAATAATTTCTAAAAATAAGTCATTGCTTCACAGAATGGTTGTTGTTAAATTCACAGTCCATTGTGATGTGTATAAAGGAACTATTTAATTTCTGGTTTTATTTATACAGAATATGTTTTAATAAATTTCCTTATTTTTAACATATTCTAATATATTATTTATCTGATTTCAGTAAATTCTTTCAGTACTACTGCTAACTTTCTAAAATCTTAAGTTAACCAAAAGAATAAGCACTAGTAGCAATTTAAGTTCAAAAGAAATACATTGTTTTATTCATTTAAAAATGTTTTTGGTCGTAATCAACTTGACCCTTTTCAATTAACACTTTTTTTTACTTACTAATACAAGAAAAATATTCTAGTCAAACAAATTTTGAATCTTAACAAAAAAAAATTTTTTAAATCGTATTAATGTTTTTTCGTTTTCATGGTGATCCATAATTTAACATATGTAATTGTCTTAATAACATTAAACATATCTTTTTATATCCATTTTCTTTTCATCAAACCCCCTATTATTTTTTACCGATCTAACTGACTTTGCGCTATTTAAACATGCTTTCTTTCAATACATATCTCCAGGGTAGAGCCAGTTCCTTACTGGGATATTCATTTATCATCATTCGTGAATGTCTTATTATCTCCAGGGTTTTGTTAAATATAGCCTTGTTTTTAGTGTTACACATCTTTATTACCCTAGCTTCTTTCCATTTCACTTTAATATTTACTACATAAACTCTTTTACTTAGCGCTGTGTTCATATACGCTGTTTTTATGTCTCTCTTATGTTCCTGTAGTCTCCTTTCTAAAGATCTTGTGGTCATCCCTACATATTCTTCTTTCTGATTTTTATCTATATTCGTTATCACATATACCCCTGTCATATCCTTGTTTTCCATATTGTCTTTATTATTTTTAAATCGCTCATATAGCATGGGATTTTTTTCAGGGCTAATGTTTCTGTTTTCTTTTTTTTTCTTTTCTTATTTCTTGTTTAACATACTTTTTCATGTGTTTTTTCTTTATTTTGAATATTTTTTGTATTTATACTTTCCTTTTTTCTATTATCGGTTGTGGGAGGCTGGGTATGGGATTGGGACATATTTCTGTGTACTCTGCTGTTTCAGTTTTTCCATTCCGGTGTTAGAAGATCCTTGAGACGATCGGATTTCTGTCAATATTTGCTCCTTAACCCTTTTTAAATATTTCTTAGTATAGCCATGTTCTTTTCCTATTTCTTCGATCTTTCTATATTCAGTCTCTCTTATATCCATATCAAAATTTTACTTTATTCCGAAGCGAAATTGATGTCGGTGTATGACATTATCGTTAAGATGACATAGCTTCAGAAAATATCAAGTTAACGAATAGTAATAAATTTTGATAATTTGCATAAATTTTTTTTCTTTTTATTGTTGTTATTGAATAAATGTTTTCTTTCCTGAAAAAATTTCATATTAAAATTATCCCAATAAAAATTCCATTAGAATATGTTTACATCATATGACTCCCAAGAGATCGTTTGAAGTTTTGTTTTCCCTACAATTGAGCTGACAAGTGACTTATTTTATTTAAATCTTTGATTGTATTTTAAAATTAATGGATGATCCCAATGATGATGTCATACACAGTTAGGCTGATGTATGCAATGTGATTTCTAGATGTTAAGCGTGTAATTTCGAAGTTTTGATTTTGCTTACGATGAACTTTTTTGCTAGATCTACAGTTATTTTTCAGTACAGATTTTTAAATAATTATTTTTTCATTACTTTAATTTTAACTAAACATTATTTTAGTTATTTTTAATTTACTTTAGTTAAATATAATAAGAATTTATCGATTACTAGCAAATGGATTAAAACATTCTTAATTAATAATAATGAAAAAGAAATATATTTTTTCACCCAAATATCAATTCTAAGTAAGATTCTTGATTGATTGTTGTGAGTTTTTGCATCATGTCGCATCATATTGTGCAGCGTGGTGTCGCCTACCTGATTATAGTATATAGATGCAGATTGGAGTCAGCGGTGCGTCATGCTCAATCACTTTGGTGTAAGATAAAATTTTACCTACTGTTGTATTAAATGAATTATCGCAAAAATTCCTTTCTGGTCTTCAGGAGACATTCAGCAAGTTATGGTTTTGCTTATTATTTCAATTTCTCCAGCCAAAAATAATTAATTCTTTTTGACCCAAGTATAAGACAACCCCCCAATTCAGAAATTTTTTTCTGAGAAAAAAAAAAACCACGGCTTATACACGAGTATATACAGTATATTAATAAACTTCTTAGGGGTTTCATTAAATTTCTGATAGAAACTGTTTAATGTATAACTATACAATTGCAAAACAAATATTAAAAGATAAAACAATACTTGAACAAATGATTGTTTTGTTCTAAATGAAATGATATATTTTTACACCATAAATTCTAACCCCAGTATCACAGTATACAGTGAATAATGTGATACTACTCAGATGATTTTATGCAAATTTAAACTTATCTCTAGAGTTCCAGCATTAGTTTCAAAAGATGAACAAGTTAATTAACAATCTAACACAATAAAATCTACTGTGTGTAGATTGTTAATTAACTTGTTCATCTTGTTATTTATTTACTTTATCATCATTAATTGTAATGACAAATTGAATTTTTGAATCTTATCATCATAATTAGCACATTATACATATAGTTTATCATCATAAATAGCATATTATACAGGAAAACCTGTGATAGATGGCCAGCTTTTGGCAGCTAAGATTATGACTACCAAACACAGGTTGGCCACCAGACACAGTTAGCTATAAATTTCTTTATTAAACATCAGAGTTTAAAATGCAAAGTTTATGACACAGTTTTACATTTGTTAATTAAATCTAAGGAATAAATTCAAAACTAGCACCAGATTGCAGAAATTACTTTATTTGACAAACATTTTCAACCCTCCTTCAGGGTCATCATCAGGTCTCATCATCAGAGACCTGATGGATGGCCCCGAAGGAGAGTTGAAAATGTTTGTCAAATAAAGTAATATCTGCAATCTGGTGCTAGTTTTGAATTTACTGTTTTGCAATAGTGCAGAAGCAGAGAGATGCAAAGAAATATAAATCTAAGGTGAGAAATCACTAATAAATGTCTGTTTTCAGGACTTTTTTTGCTTTACAATGATCAGCTGATAGAAGATCTAGAGCCCATCTGGAATTTCTGATCAAAATATGATTTGCTGGCCATCTAGTAGATGTTGCACAGAAGATGGCAAAATTAAATATCACTGGCTATGGTCACAGATCACAAATGGCCATTTTACACAGTTTAAAAATTCTGCAATATGCTTGGGCAGATATTCAGGTGGCCACCAGCACAGGTTTTTCTGTATATATAATTAAAAAAAATTCATAAAAAAAAAATAAAAATTTGTATGGATGAAGATTTTATTAAGAACTCTGAACTGTAAATGATAAATGTTGTGCTATAAAATTGTGTATTAATTCAAGACCTGCAAAATATCTTCTGTTGTATAAGGTATTTATCTTCCCTTTATGGGATATGTTGTAATTCTGTCTCTCAAGAATAAAGATCCAAGATGTTAACCGTTCGAGTTGTTAGCCATTGTTTCCTTGAGCACCTCTCCATCCTTACTCACAACATTAACCCACATCATCATCCGCTAGGCAAACCCGCCTGTTTTGTCGGCATTGTTTCAAATGATCCCGACTAGTGTCAGACCCTGAAGTTGTCCACACAAGGCTAAGGCCTGTAAAATATTGTATCACACCCCATGGTGTCCCACACTTATAATTTGGATATTTGGAACTAAATGACTACCTATATTGTAATACTATAAAAAAATATTTTAAGTAAATAATAAAATTTTTAATATATTACCTCTGGTGTTTCTCCTGCAATCCACTGACCATCTGGAGTAAAGGTAAATGCAACTTTTACCATTTGTTCAATATCAATTTGAGATAAAATAGGTAATCTTTGTTTTGCTTCATTGTATAAAGGCACTAGAAAAGAAACTTTAATATAACTATAAAAATAATTTTATTATACATAAATAATATGTCTTGTAAAAACATTAAAATTAGAGAATATATATAAATATAAAAAAATAATAAAAATGTGTGTTAAAGTTATAAATATATCGTAAGTCCAACTTGTCTAGGAGAATATCAATCAAATAACCTAAACAAACCAAATTTATCCATAGTGTATTATTTTTGAATTTTAAATTGCAATCTATATAATAATTTGTTTATCTTCATTAGTGTCACATACAACTTCAGATTGAAATATGTCGAAGACTATTCAATGTAACTTTATAACTGGTTAAGGCGTTGGGGCGTTAACCCAAAGATCCCGGTTCGATTCTAGTGCGGTGGCGAAAATTTTATTTCGGGAAAATAAATTTGTAAATTATAGTTTAATCATTAAATAATAGATGGCGCCACCTTAGTACGAAATTATAAAATTAATTATTAACTCAATAGATGGTGGCACCATAGCTTTAATTCGAAAAAATAATAATAATTAATTATAATTAAAAATATAACTTAAAACTTTATCCACCAGGGGAAGTTTGGCTTGTTTTTGATTAATTTGTAAAATGGTTCATCCCATTTGTTCGTTGTTTATAATTGAATATTATCTGACTTGAGCCAAGTCTATCTGCCCAGGTTTGCCAAGAGGGCCCGTGGCTACATAGATAGCCTGCCTGGGAGCGCCTAGTTATGGCCTAGTCCGGTAAGGTTCCATAGCGATGATTACTTAAGCTTCCCGAAATGGAATTTCCGCCATATGTCACCGTTCTAAAACTGGCTAAGGCGTTGGAGCGTTAACCCAAAGATCCTGGTTCGATTCCGGTGTGGTGGCGAAAATTTTATTTCGGGAAAATAAATTTGTAAATTATAGTTTAATCATTAAATACTAGATGGCGCCACCTTAGTACGAAATTATAAAATTAATTATTAACTCAATAGATGGTGGCACCATAGCTTTAATTCGAAAATTATAATTATTCTAAAAATATAACTTAAAACTTTATCCGCCAGGGGAAGTTTGGCTTATTAGTTTGATTAATTTATAAATCCTTTTGATTTGAGTTTCTATGAGTTGAACTTAGAGTTTGTGACTATTAAATATTTTTTGAAATGCCCATTCTAAAAAAATATAAAAAAATTCAAATATCGCATAATTTTATAACTTATTTGATAGATGGCGCGATGTGTCCACCTGAGATGTTGGCTTTCCGGTAAATTAGGTTAGGTTTTATCTCTCAGACGATAATTATGCATTATTTAATAGTTAAGAAAGATATATAGTAATTAACATAAACACAAAAATCAATGAATTTTACAAACATCTTCCATTTTAAATATCTTATTTTTTTAATTAGCGATGTTTATGATGTTGACGCTGTTTCTTGCACATGAAAATAAAACTGAATACTGTATTTCCTTTCTAACTTGCTATTTCCACTGGATAGTTTTATCAAACAATTTTAGGGAAATTCAACGGAGATGAGTGAGTACCTGATTAACACTCAGTCTGATTACAGTCGTCTTCTCATCCATCCATTTCAGTTGACAACTCATGCCTGTAATCGAAATACTAAAATACGTTCATCCTTAAATTTTTCTACACGTTTTCTCAGTAGATAGATTGACAAGATGTTTGCCAGTCTATAGTATATGTCAAAATTATGAAGTTCTATTGCTGAAAACATTTCCTATGGACTCTATATATCAATACTCATTTCTCCAAATAACAAATTAACATATGTAGATTTATCATCGGTCAGATGTTTTTGCATATTTTATGCCCATTTCCAATCAGGTATATTACTAAGAGGAAGAGTCGGTTCCAACCATGGGCTGTACCTACACTCGTGGAGGGAGGCTGGATGGTGAAGGATGGAGATCGCACGGCTGGGCCAAGCACCCTGAAAAAACTTTTCAGGAGTTACCATACCCAGGTCCTTCTGCATGGCATGTTGACAGCGTTATATATTACTAAGAGGCAGAGTCGGTTCTAACCATGGGCTGTACCTACACTCGTGGAGGGAGGCCGGATGGTGAAGGATGGAGATTGTACGGCTGGGCCAAGCACCCCGAAAAAACTTTTCAGGAGTTACCATACCCAGGTCCTTCTGCATGGCATGTTGACAGCGTTACCACTCGACCATCTGGTCGCCTCATCGATTAGACTAAGGAACAGTAATAAAACAACAAAAGAAGAATAATAGACACGAAAAACACACATAATAATTTGAATGCAAGATGATTTCGAGCCGCAAGATGGTATAATTTTAATTTTTAATAGTTAAGAAAGTCTAATAAAAGTAGTACCAAATGAAAAAAGCCAATCTATAAGTCAACGATCACAAAAAAGAATAGGAGTCAAATCAGTGATATATTTGAGATAGACTGCTATAATAATGACTATTTATTAGAGTTAACAATTCACCCTACTGACATGTAATTTAATGTGCAGTCATCGGTTCCATTGTGTTAAACATTCAGATGAAAAAGTGTGTATATTTCGAAAACAGTACCGAAATTTCACCTGTGATTCTTTTATAAACTTTAACCTATAGGTTGTCTCTTTCATTTAGTACTACTTTTGTGGGCTTTATAATCATTGCAATTATACTGTAGTGGCGCTGACGTCACTCTCCAAAGACACAACATTAGAAAAACACATCGAAAAACAAATGACAATATACGGTTAAAGATTTTGGCTTTCGTGGACTTTGATCAGAGAGAACATATCCTGACAATTGCCAAAGCAAAAAACTTAGTCGTTCGCTAGACTACGGGACCGTCGGACAAACTTTCCTATTACTATATATATACTGTAATAGGAATTATAACAAAAATATTCCTATAATACCCAGAGTAAGGTATCTGAACAACTTTAGAACCACCACGTACTGACATCACATTTTTCAGCAAGAAAAACAACTGAATTTTCTGTTTCTAAACTATACAATTGTTTGCCAGTTGATAGAATGTCTAACGATGTCAAGAAAGATTAAATGGGATTCATGGCAGTGTGCCTCAAGGCAGATACACTTTCAAATGAGCAGAGAAAGCAAGACCAACTAGAGAAGAGGGATGATAAGGTAAAATTCTCCGGGCTTGGGATTCAAAGGGGCTTGAATATCATCCCACAATTTGTTTTTTTTTTACGCGCTAATTAACCATATGAAAATTAGAGTTCGAGGTGGGATAATAAATTGCCCAAACCATATAACTTTAAAATTATCGAGCCCATGTAAAGTTTTCTCCCGGGTCCAGCGACATCTTTTAACCCCCTTGGGGAAAAGCTTTAATTCCATTGGCATATTTAATTAAATTCAATAGAAACTTCAGAAATTACTCCTAATTAATTGGATATAAAATGCAGAACAATTGTAATGTTGCTAAGAAATAAGGCAACAGCAGACTGATTATCCAACAGTGCTAAATTCATCGTTGAGAAAATGATTTGGAGGATGCCAATCAATGTTTGTCAAGTTGGCAAACATTCTTTAATTCCCAAAATGATTTTTAAGTCAAATGATCATGATTTTCCATTTGAATGGTGAAAATTCCCAGCATATGGAATCACAATAATTAAGATTTAAGATGAATCTTTGAATTCAATTGGAGTTTATTTAGAAAAATGTATTTTCTCATGGTCAGTTATATATTGCAACAACCCAGCAAGTGCTTCAGATAATTTATAATTTGTTCTTTCTAGTTATACTGAAAATTTTGTAATTAATTTTTATAAGGAAATATATTCTTAATTAATAAGACAAACTTCATCAATAACAAAGAAGTTTTGCCTAATAATTATTAGATTAAATTCTGAAATCATTAAATTATAAAATCATTCACCAATCATTGACATATTCTTTTATTGCTGGCATAGCTGCAAAGGGTTTACTAGTTTTAATAATTATTTTATAAAATAAAGAAAAACTTGTACAAAAAACAGCTGTAATATATTAAATATAAATTTTATGCCTAATTTTTTAAGAAAAAATAATTTGATATCATTATGCATGGAAATAATTAATATATAAAATAACAATTTAACTGGTTAAAAATCACTTATATTATGTTCAGAAAAATTTATCCATAATCTTAATACATACAGCTTTCCTTTATTAATGCTTGTTTTATGAATTTTTGCATTAATGAACTATGCTAATTTGTACCTATTTTCAATTTATGAAGATAATTTTCTTTTAAAAGGAATCTTTTCATCATCAATTGATAAAGTATCTACAATTTGTTTAAATCAATGATTGTACTATGTAATTATTAAAGTATCTATAATTTTATTTATAAAGATAATTTTCTTTTCAAAGGAATCTTTTCATCATCAATTGATAAAATATCTACAATTTGTTTAAATCAATGATTGTACTATGTAATTATTAAAGTATCTATAATTTATGTCTTAATAAATTTTAATACATATAGGGCCCTCAATTGTTTCATAAAGAAATTCCAGTTCAGATGTTCTATTACAAATTCAGTGATATGAATAATTGCTGTTTTATTTGTCTCTTGCTTATTCTCTTTATAGATTTTGTTTGTTTCAGATATACTTTCATATCAAATTTATTGTATTCCATTAACTTATATTTAAGATAAAATTTTATTAATTACCATATGTCAATGACAAATATATTTATCATCTAATTATTATATCTTTCAAAAACATTTATAACTATGATAAAGCTATCATTTCCAAATAACCTTGGATTACCCCAGATAATAAAATCCACTCATTTACAAATACAGATAATCCTTGACACACTGTGTTTGGTTCAAACTATGCTACCATAAGTTGTGTAATGCCCAAAATTTATGGCTTGCCCTTTATTGAAATTATTACATTTTACTTTATTGTAATAAATTTAAACACAAAATATAAGAAATAGACAAAAATACAAGAAATTGATACAGGGTTCTGGTTTCTTGTACACCAGAACCCTTTGTCAATTGCATTGACCAATCAGGATTTATTGATGACATTGCCATTGTAAGTCATAGCAGTCATATCAATAACTACCTGTATAACAAGAAACAGGGTTTTTTTTGAAGTTGGGAAAAAATTTATGACTGAAATATGATACTTTGTTGTCTATGTAATTTTGAAAAAGAGATATCAAATTACATAAAAATTTATTTAAAAAATCAATAATTTATTGCAGAAAAATTTTTTTTTTGTATTATAAAGAATACATTTTTCAGAAAAAATCAACACTCCATATGTAATAGTCCAAAGGATTCAAATCTGGATTGTTAGGAGGCCAGAATTCACTCCATACATAATAGTCCAAAGGATTCAAATCTGGACTGTTAGAAGGCCAGAATTCTTTAGGAAAGCAGGTTGCAGCGAGCAACTCTCTTTGTTTTAGCGGCATCAGACAGCATCTGTCGTACTTTTAAAAACATATTAAAGAACATTATAAAATTAGGATATTAAGTTAAATTTGACATAATATGAGATTTAATAGTCATTGAAGTTGAAGAATGTTTCTGGAGGTCAAGAAAAAGTTTCATTGCCCTTGTTTGCATGCCACTCCCACTGAGGCACCATTTCCAAATGACCTTGGACTAGCCTAACTCATAATATCCATCCATCTGTTTACAAATGAAACAGGAACAGTATTTGTTTTGACAGTGAGAAAAGATTTAGGACTGTCTAAAATATAATCCTTTGTTTATTTACATACTTTTGATGAGAAGGTATCAATTTACATAAAAATTTATTAAAAATCAACAGAATAATGTAGAAAAATGATTTTTTAATTTTTTTTTATTATAAAGAAGACACTTATTGGAAAATAAAATTTTTATTAAATCGGAAGATTTATATTAAAAAAATGGTAAAATTTTCTAAATAAAAATGTAGGCTGACAGTCTGCAATAAAACTGGTATATGTTTGAAAAATGATATCACTACTGTTGGATTAAAAAAAAATTAATAAAAAAGCCAAGTGATATGTAAATTTTAATTAATGAATATTAATAAAGATATATTGTGTAATTAATTCAGAATTTACATAAATTTATTGAAATATTATCATTTATTGACATATTTTTTCTTCATTTCATGAATTTTTATTTTAATATTTTATATATTTTTGATTTTATAAGAAGGTAACTACTGGAAGTAAATGACCTTGAGCAACATATCTCATCCATAGTATGCAACAGGTTAAAGGATATTCTGGATCATCAGTGTACAGAAATATTAGTGGTTGATCTGTACAATACTTTGGTAATGCATTTTTCCTGTACAATGCCAGATTATCTTTCCATGATCCCATTAGAAAATATATTATCTTTTATTTGAAAGATAAGACTTCTGATGAGTTAATTCTATTAGTGATACACAACAGATCACTAGATGTTACAGTCTTAAGGAATTTTCTATCTACTATTCAAACTTAATCTAATATCATTACAGTTATAAAAGAAAGCCATATTTATTACAGTTTATTTTAAGTAGAATTTTATCTTAACAATAATTAACTATCAATTATTAATCACCTAAAAACATTTATAAAATCATTCTTAATATTTTCAAATATGATAATTAGTAATTAATTAAATAAGTATTCATTTAATATTTCTTGTTTTTTTATTTTATGAATGTTTTACAATATAAAAAGAAAAGTTTAAAGAATAATATTTTAAAAGTAATTAAAATTCTGAAATATTTATCAATTTTTTTTCATTATTTTAAATAAACAGAAAAATAAATATATACATACCTGTTTTTAAAGAATTTCCAAGATGCACTAACTTCCATGATGGACCCCATCCAGAACGAAATGATCTTCCATTAGAACAACCAGCATCAGCAATCATTCTCTGATTATTATGCAGTAATGACTGTGGCCAGGGTAATAACTTAACTTTAGTTCCTCCTTTCCACACGTGCCCTTGGGTACATTTTATAGATTTAGAAGATATTCCACTTATTAATATAGGATGATCGGAGAGTAATTCAGGAAGGGTGGGTGCAGAAGAATTATCTAATTTTTAACAATTAAACCAAAGAATATTTTAAAAATTTCTGAACAATAATTTAATAAAATAAAAAAATTAATAAAAAAATTGAAAATAATAAAAGAAAAAAGATAAATATAGTTGGAAAAGTTCCTTCAACTTGAATACTTCAAAGTGGGTTTTTTCACTACTGCCAATTAATAAATAAATAAATTATTTCAATGATTTTCTTGCTATTTATTCAGAATACCAGCAGGTGCATTTTGAGAATTAGCAAATCTGTTGTTTTCATTTGATTTTAAAAAATATTGATAATATATAAAAATATATTGTTATTTAAACTTTTATTGTTGGTAAAAAGATAGAAAGTCTAAAACTAAGAATTTTTAATTTTTTTTATTGCATTTATAAATGAATTCATTCAAGATAATGTTAAGAACAGAAGCATCTCTCTTAATATTTTTTCTTCTATCACTATATATAGATCTTGAAAAATGAATATTTTCTATGTCAGTGAAAAAAATATATTGAATAATATTGGGTTGTTCGGAAAGTAATTTCGTTTTTTCCATGAAAATGTACGACAATTTTTTTGTATTATAAAGAATACATTTTCCAGAAAAAATCTTTTCTATTTTCAGATTTACCTTAACAAACAGTGATAAATTTTGAATAAAACTTTGGACTGAGAGTTTGTGCATAAACTACTTTTTGTAGTGAAATACTTAACCACTAAAGTGTTAAGAGTAGAAAACAGTGATTACATATTATTGTAGACGAATATAATCTATTATAATTAACTGTTAGCATACAGGGTGCGTCAGCTAAATCCGGACAAAATAAACAATTTAATTAAACAAAATTTTATTTAAAAAAAGAATAAAATTATCAAAATTATATCATTTGCTTTGGATCCCTTTAGATTAAAATTACTCAATGGATCCCTGCGCAATGCCTGCTTGTCCAGGTTCGAAAACGCTGCCTCAATAGCGGCCTGGAGAGATGCTACATTAGGATGTCTCGACCTATTAGAGACCCTTTCAACAACACTCCATACGTAATAGTCCAAAGGATTCAAATCTGGACTGTTAGGAGGC
>AYEL01019893.1:0-15363 GCA_000484575.1 Olivierus martensii
TTATTTCTTATCTTGATGTGTAAGAGTGCTAGCCACTAGGCCTATGAGTTAGGCTATAAGACTATATTTTAATCATTAATCAGAATCCTATGCCTAAGTTTCAGTTTGGGTTAGACCATAACACTTTCCATAAAATAGACTAAATATGGCTCCAAAAGGCAAAAATTTATCACTTAGAGTTGAGACTCATAAATTAACTAAAAACACTATAGGAGTACTTTTCATAAATTTAAATAATTGATTATTCATAATTTACTATTATTAGCCTTAAATAGTTAGAAATGATATATATATCACTAGCTCTAGGTAAATAGGGACGTAAGGAGTCAGGAATTGTTTGTTTTTACCGACTCCGGGCAGTTTAAAAATCCGACTCCGACTCCGGGCAGTTTTAAAATCCGATGTTTTTACTGACTCCGGGCAGTTTAAAAATCCGACTCCGACTCCGGGCAGTTTTAAAATCTGACTCCGATTGCACCCAAAAACCTCTGACTCCCCGACTCCCGACTCTGCAACACTGGTGTGTATATATATATACACATACACATTTATACATATATGTATATATATATGCATACATATAATATATATATATATATATAAATATAATAGTGCTTATAGAAGGATGCTATAATGTCCTCAGCATTTTTTCTAAAAAATCAGAATGTATGCTAACATATTATATTGTAAATGCTTACAATAAAGTATAATAAATAGTCCAATACTTATTTTATTGCCAATAGTTTGGCAAACATGTCAATCTAAAGAGAAAATGTAAAGAAAAATGATAATTTTGCTTTGTATAGTAGTTCTTAGCTTATGGTTAACTTGTACTTACAATGGCAATACTATTAATATTACAAGTAATATTACTCAAGAGCCCTTTCGCAGTCAAAAGATTTTTATTCAGTAACATTTTCAACGCTCTTGGCGTCTTTGAAAACGTTACTGAATAAAAATCTTTTGACTGCTAAAGAGCTCTTGAGTAATATTTCTTGTAGTTTGTGTTTGGTTCAGTCTAATTGAATGTTTACCATTAACCCTTTGCCCTCCTGAAAAATTTATTGCAGCTGTCCAAAACTAAATTATTGTTTTTTTTTTTTTTAAATATGATGTGTTTTGCTTTTTTGTCATAACTTTCCTTTGGCTTATCTTTTTGAGATGAAAAATTCCAGTTTTGTAGCTAATGTTATGCTACATAATTCTGCTTTTTTAGTTTTGAATTATTTTTGTATAAAAAAATTTAAAAAATTTTTAGATGTTAAACCTAACAAGCAGAAACTTTTTTGAATATTTTTATGATAAATTTCTTTTGCATATCAGACATGATTTTTTTTATATATATTTATATTCTTTGTTATATTTTCTATCAAACTGTAATAATTATTTGCCAGGTTTGAAAATTTTTTCCAACCACCGAAGCTTGTTTATATTATCATTCAACCATAATTTGATAAATTCTGTTTTCTGATATATATGAATAACTAATGTCATCCCTCTGGTGATTATTTTAAGTTGTAGTCTTGAACATTATCTATATAAATAAAAATGCAAATGTTCGTTTGTTCTAAATCTTAAATCTCCGAAAGTTCTTCACCGATTACTTTGAAATTTTGACACAACATTGCATTCAAATATGCACATGTTTTTATATACCTATTATATAGATGTCACACCTGTAACAGGTAAAAACATACTTTTTTGGAAAACAGTGCCATCTGTTGGACATAAAAGCAACACACGTGTACTAAATATTTTACGATTCCATTTCAATGTTTCCGATTTACGATCCATTCCAATGTATCCGATTGCATTGTTAAATTGAATTTTCATAGATTTTGATTTATTTTCATTTTGATTTAATTATTTCGTTTAACATTGTGTTGGAATTGAGCTGTGTCATTTACCATAGCATTCATTTCGTGGGTATAGTTTATTTTTTTCTTTTTTCATTGTTTTTCATTTTGTTTTTTTAAATTGGAAATTGGGAACGGAAAGGTGCCAGTTGATCTGACCTCAGGACGAATTTCATTGCCTCATAACTTCTGCAATTAAGTGACATCAAAAGAAGAATTGGTTGAAAAAGTATTTCCCAATATAAGAATCACGATTGGCTGAGTGAACAAGCTATTCTTGCGACCAAGAACAAAGACGTCTACAAACTTAACAATATTATTCAGTCTTACATTCAAAGCGAGGAAATCACATACAAGTCCGTCGACACTGTTGTGGAAGCAGAAGAAGCGGTTAATTATCCAACAGAATTTTTGAATTCACACGATCTGCCAGAGATGCCACCGCACGATGAAACGGTTAATTATCCAACAGAATTTTTGAATTCACACGATCTGCCAGAGATGCCACCGCACGTACTGCAATTGAAAATCGGCATGCCAATTATCATGTTGCGAAATATCAACCAGCCAAAGCTTTGCAACGGCATGCGGCTTGCAGTAAAAAAATTAATGAGCAATGTCGTAGAAGCAACAACCTTGACAGGACCTCTCAAAGGTGAAGATGTCCTCATTCCTCGCATTCCTATGATTCCACGGATATGCCATTTCAATTTAAGAGATTGCAATTCTCAATTCGATTGGCTTTTGCAATCACCAACAACAAAGCTCAGGGCCAATCTTTAGAATTGTGAGGTTTAGATCTAGACACGGATTGCTTCTCACATGGACAATTATATGCTGTGTGTTCTAGAGTCGGCAAACCAGATAATCTCTATATCTGCACAGACAATGGAACAACAAAAAAATTGTATACCCACAAGCATTGTGAAATTAAACATATTAGAAACATGCGCTTTCTCTTTTCTTTCTTTTCCATTTAACCAGACTGAGCCACAGGAATGCATGGCCAGGTACAGCTAGTTTTATAATATTTTTCTTCAAATATTTATACATTTATAGTTTATAATGGAAAACTTTTATAATTTGTGTTATAGTTTACATTTATTTACTATTTATATGAAAGTTTATTTATTTCTCTATATAAATTAGCTATCTGCTTATTTCTGATCTCCCTCTGTCCAAATTCAAACTAACATTTGACCAACTGCAATATTTTTTTGTCCAATTCTTTATGCTTTTAGCAGCAAATGTATTATTATTTTTCTTAAAAGAATGTGGAACAACAAATTATTACTCACTATTTATCTAATTTAAACAGAATCATTTCTTCTTATTTTATAAAGAAAATACTTCATTCTGTATTCTTCCCCTATTTTAGAAAATGAGACAGCTTAATTAGTTAGAGGGGAGAGGATGTTTGTCTTAATGTTATCATTCAATGTTATAAACATTACTTGGATTAGGTTACATTCTTCCATTGTGAAAATATTATATTGAACTAAATCATATTATAATATTTGTTTTTTATAAATATTGGATCAATATTTTTGTAAACATTTCATTTGTATAAAAATCTATTGTCAAACCATATTGCCAATGGAGGGCACACAGGTTAACAGCCAGTCAAGTAATCACTTGGCATCGAACTCAAAGGGTTACCATATCTATAAGAAATTGATTCTTGGTTCATTTGTTCTTACATTATGAGCACATTGTAGGAATGAATTAACTCATAAATTTGAGAATTATTTAATTAAAAACATCTAATTTCTACAAATTTTTATAAAACTTTGCCTGCTTCATTTTCTTACAGATGAACTGTCAAAACTGTTGGAAAAAGAGCAATAGATAACAATGCACTATATGCTGGCAATGCTGCACAAATTTATATTCTAAATTATTGTGACAAATAAAAAATTAATAGATAATGAAATTTTATAAATTAATTTTTGAACTATTAAAACAGCATGTGATCATTACATAAAAGAAATGAAATAATAACCACATAAATATGAATTATAATTTTTACATTATTTACATAAAATAATTAAAAAATTCAAAAACGACAAAACGATTTAATCTTAAAAAAATATGGATACTTTTGCTAAATAAGAAGTTAAAAATGAATATCAAATTAATTAAAATATTAAAATTAATAAAAACTTACTGATCTCGGTCAATTCCAAATTTTTTAATGCTAAATCTTCAGTAAATTTTGATTTAGTTTCATTAAGATGACCTCCAATCAAAATTCCTTCATTAAATTTATGACACAAGAATTTTCCATCATAATCTCGAATAACTAAAATAATTAGATAACATTATTATAAACATTAATAAGAATGCTATTTGATATTAAGCTTTAATTTTCAATTTTTAATGAACATATAACTTTATAACTTTAAGCATGTATTAATATTTTTTTCAAATTATGCCATATAAGAGAAATATTTTACTTTTAAAAAAATTCTATTAAATATTTCTTGCTTTCATCAGTCTTTTAATTTTATTACATTAAGACTAAAAATTGATTTTAAAATGCTCAATTTTTAATATTGTGATTATTAAAAGCAAGCAGATCTATAGAAAATCAATATAGAATTATTTAATTTAAGGAAAGACAATATAAAAATATATAAAATTAAAATTATCAGTTTAATCTAAATTTAAAATTACAATGAAAATAAATTCAAACACAACAGGTCCCTGATTTATGCAGTTTCAGAAATATGAGAATGCCCAAGTCTCTCTATTTTTGTTGAGTTTCCATAAAATTTATAAGAAAAACTTATTAAACAATTTACTTTTTTGCTAAAATATATCACTAATGGCTTTAAATTGTCTTATTTATACTTAAAGTAGGCTCATAAATTTCATTTGGCCAAACAATTTGGTAATGAGTTTCATTCATGTATATTGAATTTAAGTTTTATTGAATTTGTGCTGAAATTTTCTGGCTAAATTAACTATATACATCAAGGAGCTACTGTATTTAAAGTGAATTAATAAAAAATAATTTCAATTCTGGTGCAGTAGCAAAATTTTATTTCAGAAAAATTAATTCAAAAATTATAATATAATTATTAATTAATAGATGGTGCCATGTTAGTTCAAAATTATAAATTTAATTAATTATTAACTCAATAGAGGTGGCCTTGATTTGAAAATTAATCATTAAAAAGTTTAATTCAGATTTATTCCATTAGGAGTTTGGCTGTAATATTTGGTTTGGTTTGAGGGTAATTCCTCTAATTACTGTGTATTTGAATATATTATCTGAATTGATAAATTAATTGATGAAAAAAATGATGATTAGGAGGTTTGGCTGTAATATTTGGTTTGGTTTGAGGGTAATTCCTCTAATTAGTGTGTATTTGAATATATTATCTGAATTGATAAATTAATTGATGAAAAAAATGATGATTAATGCAAAAGTGGTATTGATGTAACTGTTAATAATATTTGTTATTAATCTAAATTAAAAGCAAACACAAAATAATATTAGAAGTTTAAAATATCTTTAAAAATCTACTGGACAACTTATAATGAAATCATTAATGAAAAAGATTATAGCAACAAATAGAACGGAATTTATCAAATACTTAACAATAATGTAGATCTAATTCAACAAGAATATTTTATTAATATTACCAAACAGAACTTATACATTTCATTGAAAGGACACACACAAGTCTACAATCTAATAGAAATCACAGTTGCTTAACTTAATAGAGCAATATCATTAAAACAATTTTATCAAAAACAAAAATTCATTACTCCAAAAAAAGGTTAAGCTTTTAGAAATTTATCAGTCAAAATCAAAGTTGTATGTAATTATTGTTGTTTTTTTGAAAAGTATTTTTCTAGGATTAAAATAATTTCTAGTTTTTCAGTTTCACCCATTCATAAGACATAACATATTGTATTTATTTCTTATAGTGTTACTGTATTATCGCTTTGGAATATATTTGTAATTGTGTTCACTAAGAAGGATTTTTGTGAGGGAGGATTTTGAACATCAAATTCATTTAAATATTTAACATCTCAAATAATAAAATTTTACTTGGAAAATTTTGACTTATACGATATTTCTTAGATCTGAAGTATTTAATATAATATAATATATAGTTCTAGAAGAATTATGTAGTTGTATTTTCGATGTGATGTTATGTCGCACGCGAATTATCTATTTAAGGCGAATCAGCATTTATTAACAGCCATAAAGTAGAGTAGACAAGATATTACCTTCTCCTAGAAGTACCTGTATACTGTATATGAATATGTGGACTATGACAGTCACAGTATTTTATCGATCGGTTCTTCTTTCTGTGCAGGAAAAAAACAATCGAGAAAGACTAATCTTTTGACGAAAAATAAAAAAAAAAGAAAAATAACTGGTAACGTCGAAGTACAGCCATATGACAAACACAATTAAAGTTTGTCGAATTAGATTTGTATTTAATTTCCTGATCGAAAAATAAATATTTGAACGTAAAAAGTTAAATCGAATCGTCTTGGAGCCTTAACACATTTACGAGAGATACTACAGCGTATAACGTTCATGCATAAGTAAACAGATTTCTACATTAAAAATCAAGGAGTTATGAATATTTGACAGGTTTTTTTTCCTTTGCTTAAAAAAAAAATGTTTTTCTTTTGTCGTCTTAGACTTGTTTAAACGGTGTTAGCCTATTATAACATTTCGTTCGCTGGTTTCTGTTCTAAAATATTCCAACATGCGTACTTTAACTCTACGAAATTATTTCGTTATCGATATTTTTTTAAATCAACAAGAGTAGTAAAAATAGATAAATCGATTTTTACTAATTTTTTATCTCTTTTTTTCATTGTTCCGAGTTTATATCGTTTGTTGTTATTGTTATTTATTATAGTCAATATTTGTATATTTCCTGAAGGAAGGCGGAAGAGAGAGTGAGTTCACTGCTTAGCCTACGCGTTTTTTAGCCCCTCTGAAGGCCTTCCTAACTTTAAACATCTTTTACAGTTATGTCTTTTATTATATTTGTATTAATAAATCGATTTTCACCGTTTACTCGATTATCTAGTGGCTTCCAACAATATATGCGAATTTCATTCAAATCGGATAATATTTACGCGAGATAACATGCAGCAGATCTCATTCACATATCCTTCCATTACATTCTGGAATGATTTCTTTTCGAATGATTCAATGACTTCACATTTTGCAATGCTGATTCCATTTCTATATTTGGTAATACATTTTGATTAAAATTATTGGTTAAAATTAACAATTAATTTAAAAATATTAGAAAAATAACTCGAAATTTAAATATGGTAACTGAGCGTCATTTCTCCTAAAATAAACATGTAATTATTTTATTATATTCAATAATTGTAAGTTATCTAATGTTTTTATTCGGAAAATTCAAGTTTTTACACTTTTATCCCTGATTTTTCGGATCATCCTTTTTATCATCAAAAGTGTTCTTCCTTTCATCCATTTCGATACTTTTTAAAAGAGAAAATTCTGGCTGTATGAACATATACGATAACAAAGCTGAATAATAGTAATGTTAAATAGCTAATGGCAAAAGCCCATCTTTCTGGTGTTTTACTCCTTCAAAGCCAAGTGACTGTTCTTGGACTGCTACTCGTCTGGTTTTAGTGTTTAACCCCTTCAAAGATCGTGTGACCGTTCTATTTCGCCAAGTGGATGAATCTAATGAAGCTAAAGCTGAATAATAGTAATGTTAAATAGCTAACAGCAAAAAGCCCATCAAATAATAGTAATGTTAAATAGCTAATGGCAAAAAGCCCATCTTTCTGGCATTTCACCCCTTCAAAGCCAAGTGACTGTTCTTGGACTGCTCCTTAGATGTTAATGTTAAATAGCTAATGGCAAAAAGCCCATCTTTCTGGTGTTTCACCAAAGATCGTGTGACCGTTCTATTTCGCCAAGTGGATGAATCTAATGAAGCTAAAGCTGAATAATAGTAATGTTAAATAGCTAACAGCAAAAAGCCCATCAAATAATAGTAATGTTAAATAGCTAATGGCAAAAAGCCCATCTTTCTGGCATTTCACCCCTTCAAAGCCAAGTGACTGTTCTTGGACTGCTCCTTAGATGTTAATGTTAAATAGCTAATGGCAAAAAGCCCATCTTTCTGGTGTTTCACCCCTTCAAAGCCAAGTGACTGTTCTTGGACTGCACCTCGTCCGGTTTTATTAACGAAAAATTAACATTCATTTGTTAATTGACATCATAAAAGGGGACAGACCTTTGTTAGTAAGCCTGGTCTTTGCTTACAACTCGCATTAATCGAATATTTGCTCGCACTAAGTAAAAACGGTATCATTTTTATAAGTCGCACTAATCGAATATCGCATTATGAATTCGCACTAATCGAGGCCTACCTGTACATAAGATCGGAAGAGCGTCGTGTACACTAATTGAATATCGCACTAATTGAGGCCTCCCTGTATAAGAATTTTCTGAAAAACGATGTCAATTTTATAAGTCGCACTAATCGAAATCGCATTATTCGAACTCGCAAATTTTTATAAGTCGCACTAATCGAATATCGCATTATTCGAACTCGCATTTTATAAGTCGCACTAATCAAAATCGCATTATTCGAACTCGCACTAATTTTGTAAGTCGCACTAATCAAATATGGTATCAATTTTATAAGTCGTACTAATCGAAATCGCATTATTCGAACTCGCACTAAACGAGGGCAACCTGTATATATAAATGAATAGTTTTTATGTGTATATTTATATAAAAATTTTTATCACAAAAAAAGTGTTGAACAAGGATGCAAATCTTATAAGTAGAAATAGTTTTCTAAAGTTGCATTATATTATTATAAGATAGAATTATTGGAAGCGACTGCGATATATTTTTCTGTTTTTTCTTACTAATGGATTTATTTCGAGATTTAAAGTAAGTTCGTAAGCTTGACAAGATCTATCTTATACTGTATAATATACTTTTATATATGTTGCTTATAGATACCACACTGTATAGCAATGTTTGTTAAAGGGTAGTCAGGCCACTGATTCTGGAAAGCCATGAGCTTTCTTTGAAAATAAAAAATAAACATTTTTTTATAATAACCTTAAATATAAAAATTTGTATACAAAGCTATATATAAAAATATAAATTAGATTCTAATCTATAGAATAATTTTTTTGAATGTTCTGAAAAAAAAACATTCAACAGTAAAAATCCACGAGTATGTTTTTCCTTAAAAAAGAATCTGCAGAGTCGCCAAGTTTGAGAAAACTTACTATATAACAAGTGAACAAAAATGATAACTTGCTATACTTATACAAAATAATATTTTGTACGTATTGTAAGTTATCATTTTTGCTCACATAAAAGGTAATACTTTATTTTATAAGTAGCTTACAAAATATTATTTTGTAAGTTCCTTGTATATTAAAGTATTAGTTTTATATCATAGTATTACTTATATATTAAAGTATTATTTTTGTAAGTTACTTATAGATATTTTGTAAGTCATACTTATAAAACTTAGAAAATATTATTTTGTAAGTTATATAAATATATAAGTACAAGATAATATTTCGTAAGTTATATGAGTTAACATTTTTAGTAATTTGCTTGATATATTATAGCAACCAAATTATCAAAAACAACAATTAATTAAAAGTACCACTGAAATTGTTATAAAAATTTCTAAGAACAAAATACTTCAATTAATATATCATTTTTATTTTTCTTAGTTTATATATTTTTTTTCTATTTTTTAATTTTATAAAATGCTTAAGTATAAAAATTCAACTTTATTATTTAATTGTTATAAAAATTTCTAAGAACAAAATACTTCAATTAATATCTCATTTTTATTTTTCTTAGTTTATATATTTTTTTTTTCTATTTTTTAATTTTATAAAATGCTTAAGTATAAAAATTCAACTTTATTATTCCTCTCGATTATATTGCTTTCTGACATAATTTCACTCAATTCTTGAATATTTTGCTGTAATCAAATCTTTCTTGACTTTCTTATTTATAAAATTTCTATAAATCATATTTTCTAGTTTTAATTTTTTAAGATTTTAATGTATTTATTCAGTTATAATGCAATACTGTACAATTTCCATTGTTCAGTAAATACCTTAATAAATTCATATTAAAATAACAAATATTATTAATCATAAATTTCATTATAATTTGATTTTCTTTTGTACAGCAGGCAGTATTATTTTTATTTTTTTCTTAAAAGTAAAATGCCTTTTTTTACAAATATTTGATAGTAACTTCTTTAGAGATTCGCTACATCCACTTGATCCTATCTGTATCATAATGCATGTAAGAATAACTATTTTTGAGTTTTTTTATTAGATATCTTTTATATTGATTGGATATTTACCTTATATCATATAAATAAAGTATTTAATCAAATATTTTCAATATAAAAATGAAAATATTTGAAATCAATCTAACTTTGAACAAAACATCTATTCGATCCGATCTTTCAAGTTGGAACTTAAACTTTTGCAATTTATTTTTAACAGGATAAGACCGAAATCTGTTATGATTACTGAAAGTATGCAGCATTATTATTAAACTGCTTGGTTAAAAATAAATATTATTTCCATCAATAAACGAACAACACATACATTATTAGAATGATTTAGGACCGGTTTAACAACGTTCTGTTAAAGTTCCCATTAGCTTTAACCACTAGTTAAAGCTAATGGGAACTTTAAAATTGTTAGATGAGCTCTAATTGATAATTTAAAGCCAATAACTATCAATTAGCGTTTATCTAATAATTGTAAAACAGATAACTGGAGGTTAAAACTAACAGGAACTTTAACTGGACATTGTAAAACAGGATCTTAAAGTAACTATATAATGTTAAAATAAGAAAAGAAAAAATTAAATTAAAATAATAATTTATAAAAAATAAATAAAAAAGCTCTAATTGGTAGTTTATAGCCAATAACTACCAATTAGCGTTTATCTAATAATTGTAAAACAGATAACTGGAGGTTAAAACTAACAGGAACTTTAACTGGACATTGTAAAACAGGATCTTAAAGTAACTATATAATGTTAAAATAAGAAAAGAAAAAATTAAATTAAAATAATAATTTATAAAAAATAAATAAAATATATTTTAAAAAAATAAAATATATTTTAAGTAAATATTCAAATTAAATTATAAGGCTATTTATCCACATCCAAAAAAAAAGAAATATAAACTCAGTAGAAATTATAATCCATAAAGATTATACGCCATAATTAGTTTAATAAGCATCGTACATTATAAAATTTGATTAATTAATTTGAATATTAAATGTATTTGTAAATCCTCACAAATAATTAATTTTTTTCATAAAGATCTTGTGATTTGATTAATAATTGAATAAAACGAAATGAAATTTATAAAGAGAAATTTATTTCTGGAAAGAGGTAATACAAAAGCATGCAATTCTCTTTGACTTTTTATGATAGAAAGAAAAATTAATGTATAAACATGATTTATTATTAATTGGTAATTATAAAAAACGGATTAAAAATAAAAAAAATTATGTTAATTATGAATCGTAAAATACATTACAACAAATTAAATGTTTATTCTTGTATCTTTTTTTTTACCAATGTCCAAAGTTTAATTACACAAAACATATCTCGATGTAAAAATATTTTTATGATGATAGTGTAAGTTTATTGATTTTATTTTATTTTACAGTTTATTGAACTCAGAAGTGCCATAACAAACAACAAAACTAATTCATGTTTTATGTATCAGCCAAAGTAGAATCTATTTTTTATTTTTTTCTGTCAAAAATTTATTTTCTTATACGGCTGCATTCATTCAATGTGTCGACATTCTTCTCACTATTCTTCGCCATAAGCAGAGGAATACAAAATAAATGCATGATATTCTATGAGAGGATGATAATATATTTTTATGTGCATGTTTGCTATTAAGCTAAGTGGATTGTAATAAAATTAAGGAGAAAGGCTTTAAGCTGATTTCCATAACGATACTGGAATGTTAGGAAAGAGCGAACTTAGTGAAACAAATACAAAATTTCAATTTTATGCATCCTAGATTTTAAGAAATCGGCTAACTGCCTTAAATATCATGAATATTAATGCGAATACATTTCGATTAAACAGTTATAAAAGAGTTTTATATGCATGCATAATTTTTACATATACATGTAAAGTTCTTTTAATGGTTTCTCACGCTTCTCATAACTATATTAATAGGGAGAAATGCAGATTTAAAATATACGAAATTTATATTTTGTTAAGTTAATTTTCTATAATAAAATAAAATTTTATATCCTGATATTTAACACGATCAACATTCAAGACATTTTATTAAATATCTCTTTATTTAAAATTTTACGATTGTCAACAGATGCATCTTTAACCAAAATAAACAAATATAATGCGTGAAATTTAAATTAATAATGGAAAACTAATAATAATAAATTTTAAAACAAAATTATGCAAAATAAACTTTGATGTGTTCATCATCAAAAGTTTCGATTATGATTAAAATTAATGAAAATATGATTAACAACTGAAGCATTACGATAATTAAAATTTATACGTTGGTTTTATTAAATTAAAAACAAAATGTTCAGAAGTTATACAAGTGAGTGATTTATAAAAATGTTTTCCGCCTTAAACAAAGACTTACTTTTGGCTAGACTATATAGGAGAAGGTGGGGCAAAGCCGGATACTTTAACTTTAAAGTTACAAATTTTTTTAATTTGAACAGAAAAATTTTTTAATTGTCATTAGGCTTCAATAGCTGTTAATCTATCATGAATTATGGGTTTTTATGTCAAAAGTGTGTCATCCATTTATTGAATTTGTGTGGAAAAAATCCATTTATTGTATTTTTCCGCACAAATTCAATTTTATTCACTCAAATTTATAAAATGCACATAAAATTTGAACTTTTTACTCAGCTATCTCACAAAAATACTGAGTATTTTTGTGAGATAGCTGAGTAAATCTCACAAATATACTCATCTCACAAAAATACACAGTATTTTTGTGAGAATCTCAACAAAAATAACTCACAATCTCACAAAAATACTCACTATTTTTGAACTCGAATCTCACAAAAATACTTTGGCACAACTAGGCACAACAGATTACAGTAATGTATTTACGCATTGTTAACAGAATTTAAGGTATTTGCTCCTTATGTTCGTAGCCATATTATACCCTTAGATTCTTAATTGGTTTCAGCTATTAAGAAAATTTCTTTAGGCAAAACCATCAGTTTACAAATACTGTACAGTAGTTTTATCTGCTATCATCTTTACTTTATACTCCATAAACTTATTTGAGAACATTAAAAGATATTGATCGGATTAAAATCTTAAAAATTTTCCAATGGAATGAACAAAAAGTTATTTTTGTCACATAAAATGAATTTTTTTAATAAAAGATATCAGGCAAATTTTATTTATTTAACACTCTTCAGTTCTGTTGCTAAATCTTTTATAAAAACATCCATGTTCTTTTAAGTCACCATTATTTGTGTTTAATGAAAAATTAATGATATATGTAAAGCATTAAAAAGCATTTTTAGCACTTTACATGATCGTTTCATTAATCGTATTTTACATATATTATTAATCGCATAATCGTATTATCTGATCGATTATCCATGGGCGATTATTATCGCCCATGGATAGATATAATTTTTAAAATTTTTATAAAAATCGATATTGTATACAATGGCTTTAATAATAAAATATCTTTTGATTTTTGTTCGCTTATCGAATACTTTTTTTACGTCTTTAATCGAAATTCTTGATATCAGTTACTTAGCTGTTGATATCATTGTAGATTGAATGTTTATTAAATACAGAATAATATATTTTCAACTTATTGAATTTTTGATATTGTTGTTCATTTTACGAATATGTATGTATAAATATATTCATAAAATGAATGTTAATCATGAGTTTCCTCATAAGTCTTTATCTTTGCTTTTGTTTTCTTCATCGTCAATTCACTCGAAGTCACGTTCTTTTTTTCGCTGGATAAATGCTTCTTATCATTATGTTTATGATTAATTTGCTATCTTTATTTTTATTATTAACCAGCTATCTTTCTTTATTCTCTCAGAAATTCGATTCTAGTTGATTTTCTCACGAGAAATTGCAAAGGTATGTTATCATTCTTTTATTATCTATGTGCACATTTTTTTTTTTTTTTTGCTTTACTATCTCCGTTATTTTCTATTTTTCACGAGATTATTTTAGCCAAATATTTTTCAATACACCTTAATGCATTTTCGTATAATAAGACAGCAATGATTTCTGTGCATTAGGGTATTTCACAAGATCCTTTACGAACTAAAACAAAAACCAATGTTTCTGAAAGAATCGGCATCGAAAAAAAAACATACATTTAAAGAAACAAAATTGAAATTGTTTCTCAAAAGAAGCAGCGAGCCCATCATCAACATTTTTTTCCCTCAGGTAATTTTATCACGACTTTCTCTTATTACATTTCGAGACTGGATATAAAAATAAGATTTATTTTTCGTGTTTTGTTACAAACTATATAATAATATTAATAGCTAACGAAAAATCTCAAAAAAAAATAAAAATAAGTTTATTCTTTGTTTCATTATACTTGAATTCAAAACAATTTTATTCTTAACATTATTAAATAAACATGAGATTTAAGAAAACAATATTTCATTATGTTTAATGTTTTATGTCTGCAATAATAATTTTTAATTGATAAATTTTACATAATAAGCGTAAAAAATCTATATATTTTCATTATAAATTATGAATAAAAATATGTAATGATTTTTATATAAGAACTTAAAATGTATACTCTCATCTTTATATTATTCATTAAATTTTCTCCACTCTATTTTCCGTTGTTAATTATTAAATTTTCGATTTAAAAATATCGAAAAAGCGTTTTTTATATGCCTAGCTGAAATATTAAATCTTACAAAATCAAGTTTAAATATATATATAAATTCTTCATAGCATTTCGATAATCAAAATATTTTGCATCTTTAAGGTATTCATTTATTCATTACAATGTATGTCTATTTTGTTTACAAATTCGAGAACTTTACATAGATGCATAAAATTTTATGTGTAGAGAAAAAATTTCATCAGTTATGTATATATTTTCAATCGTGTGCTTAGTTAATTTAAACAATTTTCATCAAAAATACAATGGCACAAATTCATTATTCGTGAGTATAATAAAATAAATTTGCAGTGAGACAGAAATGGTAATGAATTTCGTTAACAATTAGTAAGTACAATTCACTAAATTAAATTTCGTAATTATTTATATTAACTTTTAATAGTAATCGGAAACAATTATCACGTTTAAATAACAATTATTTGTTTCAATATACATTTTCCATGCACCCAAAACATATTTTTTCAGATATTATTCGCTTCGAGTCGCATTCGAACAAGTAGATAGTACTGTATACATATATCTTATATATAAATATATATATATAT